>NADL03000245.1:0-72389 GCA_002205965.3 Kappaphycus alvarezii
CATCTGTCTCCACAACGAATGGTCTCTTGAAATCTGGGTACATGAGAACTGGGGGGACACATAGCTTATCTTTAAGCTCCTGAAATGCAGTTTCCATTTCCTTGTTCCAGTAAAATTTTCCGTTCTTCGTAGTGCTGGCATGTAACGGTGCTGCAGTCTTGGCGAAATCTTTGATAAATCTTCTGTAATATGAGGCCAGTCCTAAGAAGCTTCGGACCTCCGTCTTTGAAGCGGGCCTTGGTGCCAACTTTATTTTTTTCGTTTTCTCTGGATCCACTCTAATTCCCTCTTGGTCGACGATATGACCGAGTAATTGGATAGAAGTTTTCGCAAAGAAGCATTTGCTCAACTTAATTTTCAAGCTATACTCCGATATCCTCTCCACAACTGTCTTGACGTGCGAGATGTGCTGATCCAATGTTTCTGAGAATATGACGACATCATCGATATAGACTCTTGCGAATGGAAGTCCTTTCAAAACCTCGTTCATCATTCTTTGGAATGTAGCTGGTGCATTCATGAGACCAAAAGGCATCACTTCGAACCTGAACGTACCGGCTTTGCTGGTAAAGGTTGTTTTTTCCTTACATTTTTCATCCAATGGAATCTGCCAATAGCCAGTGTAAAGGTCAATTGAGGTGAAATATCTCCCTCCTTCAGGTCCTCGAGGATCTCCTCCATGTTCGGAATCGGAAATCGATCGGGTATCATTCTCTGGTTCAGTTGTCGGTAATCGACGCAAAAACGCAGCTTTCCATCCTTCTTTGGTGCGACCACAACTGGAAACGACCATGGGGATGAAACTGGTCGAATAATATCATTTTTCAGCATACTTGTAACATTTTCTGAGATAAATTGGTCATATTTTGGCGGTTGACGTCTAGGCTTGTGGTAAATCGGTTGAGTGTCGGTAAGTTCGAACGAGTGAGTAACCGGTACACTTGCTTGTCTTAAATCTGAAACGCTCCATGCAATTACTTCGGAAGATGTTAACATGTCGGATATTTTCAGTGAGGCGGGGGCGGAAGGTGCTGCACTTTTCCTTGGATTTCTGCCATTTGGCGCCCTTTTTCTTCTTGATCCTCAACCTCAATATTTTGAAGGACCTCTTCCGTCGTGCTCACATCTTCATATATGGAATTCGACGTATTCTTATTTTCTTTGCAAAGGTAATCTTCTTTCATGCTCCGAATTCTGTCCTTTGATTCGATATCATCGCAAAAAGAAACACATTCGGGTTTCAAACTTATCCTAGAATTCCAGTCGTCATCTGTTTCAAACCCGGAATCATAATCGTCCCATGCCATGTTCATTACCCCCGAGGGTACCCTTTTCCACTTCCGAAAGTGTTAGTTGGTTCCGAATCTTCGCTGTCATAGCTAGAAGTGAAATCTTCACTGTCCGTTTCTTTTAAATCTTCAGGATGCGTGCTTTTGTCGAAATCCAGGGGCATCTTCACGGTTCTGCCGTCAATATTAACTGAAACCATTTGGTTGCCCAAGTCAATGCATGTTCCTAGTCTTTCCATTGTGGGCAGCCAATGATTGCATCGAAAGGGAGATCCGGCATGACAAGAAAGTCTACATCAACTTTAGAGTCCCCAAAGAACACGGAAACCTTGTCAACAGTGCCCATGCATTTTGAGACGGTTCCATCCGCTACAGTTATTTTTCGAGTCGTTGGAGTAATTTCGAGACCTAGATCTGTCACCAAAGTTTCTGAAATGAGGTTTGGAACAGCACCCGAATCGAAGAGAGCTTGGGTTTTCATACCCAATACTTTGACTGGTACCAGCTTAAGACGTCTTGGTGCTGTCGAGGCCGATTGAAGAAACAGTTTCTTACCCTTAGCGGACTTATTAGACCTGATAATTTTTTTGAGTTCTTTTCTCGCATCCTCTGCGTCGCCCCTCAAAAGTTGACCAAACGTTATCCCAGTTGGGGCCGATGCAAGCTCAGCCACCAAATTGTACCTCTTCACATACTCTAGTACGTCCTTAGAGATACTCTTAACTTTCTTACTCTTTTTCGTCTTCTTGGCCGGAGTGACTCCCACTCCTGGAACAACTTGATCAGACCTCTTGGTTCGAGGAGGTACAGGTGCTGGGATATGCTCCAGCATTCCATACTCTAGCCTAGGTTTCTTCGATAAAATGTTCCCTTCCCCATCCCTTTTTGTCACATTGACTTGACTAATCTCTTCAGCGATGGATACGTTACCGGCATCCGTCAACCTTTGATCCCTTCTATTTTGTAAGATTTTCACCTCTGGTCCTGACTCACTCCTTGCTTCCGATAAATTTGCTCTTCTGTTGTCTTTAGACCAGCAGTTACTTTCATGATGCCCATATCGACCGCACTTTGCACAACGAGTGTTTCTATGTGGATTATCAGGACACCTGTTTGCAAAGTGTCCAGGCTTGTGACAGTAAGAACAGACTTCTGCGGCCTTAGGGGCCCCAGACTGGTTCTTCTTAATGGTAAGAGTAAGGCTTTCCAACTGCGAGGTTATCATGTCAAGTCGATTATCGAATCGGGTTTCCAACCTTTCTTCCAAGTTTTTGACATCGCTCCTGACAGATTCTAATGCCGCTGCACTAGTAGCCGGCCTTTGATAATTCTTTTCAGGATGTACGATAGACATCGATGTGCGGGTTTCCCTCGGTACCTCACTCAGTGACTGAAACGTCTCCGAATTTTTGACAAATTCTACTATGGTACCCTTCAGTTCATCAAAAGTGTGAGGGCCCTTGATGAGGAGGAAATCGGAGAGCCGCTTATCCCCCATAGCCGCCTTACGCAGCATTCCGTACTTGGCTTGGGCGTTGAACCCAGCCTTTTCATAAAGATCACACAAGTACACCAATGAGCTTAACAAATCGTCGAAGTTGAGCCGGGCCTCTATGGCGGTACGAATCATCTCATCTGGTTCTACCTCCTTAGCATACTCTTTCACAAGCCACTCACATACCTCACCGAAGTTACGCCCATTCCCGTTAAGAGACCACCCGTCGATAAACTTGGACTTATATTTGTGCTTTGCGTCACCATGAAGATAGGCGAAGATACTTGCGGCCTTCTCTTCATCGCCCTTCTCTCGCATCACAACGTTGACATATGTGTAAAGAAACTCCTCAACGTCTTCAGTCTTGCCCCCTGTGAACGTTATACGAGCAGCGTTGAGATCCATGATTACAGAAAAGAAATCCCCCCGAAGTGTTCCTTACTACTGCTCAACTCGAATACCTCGGGTGCAACCCCCTCCACAAGAGTACCAAATGATAGGGGTAAATCGGCGGGGGAAGAGATCCTCAGAACCAATTACCCTGAGAAGGAGGTGTTGCGAGCGACAAAAGTGCTGCCGTGGTATTGTTGAACGAACAAAAGGGAGTGTATATAGAAGAGAGTTGAGAAAGCTACAAGCAAGTATAAAAGGGGCAGGGTCTACCACCGACGCTCTGCGACTAGCGTAAGAAAAAGTTTTCTTGGGTCTGAAGTTGACTCTCAACTTCCTACTACTCGGGACTTGGCTTGAAGTTGTCTGCCAACTTGCTTCACCTCCACTAAAGGAAGCAGTTTACTCGGCTTATATAGACTTTTGGCTACCCCAAAAGTCTCAACAAACATACTAACCATAAAATGTATTCACGGTAATCGTGTGAACCAGAGAGACTATTAGAAGATATTTCCTCAAGGTAAATATCTAGGTGCCATACCCATGCCAGCCACCCATCGGCCAGGGGTGGGAATTGATGTGGCCATTATATAGACCTTTCAGAGCTACTTGTAGTATCACCCACAACCTGGAACTGTACTGACATCTACTATGACAGCGTGTCCTAAAATGAAAAAATCAACCGACGAATTTGCCACACTCACCCAAATTAAAAATATCTTGCAAATTCAAAAACTGTAAAAATATCTTCCCAATTCCGATACTGTATACAATCATGGTCCTCATCTAGATTTTTTTCGTGTGCGAATTTGCGCACATTACTTCCCGTTGCGTTTCCTCCCCTCAACAGGAGCTCCGCGACTTCGTTACCCGTTTTGCATTTAATCTCCAAATAATGCAGGCGCGACAAGTTTCCACCGCCGCCCGCATCTGTAGTTAATTTATGAATACCCTCCGCACGCCTCTGTGCGACATTGTACGACAAATAAAGATCTACCACCAGGTATGGTGCTGAGTTGGCTGTCGCAAAATAGCATTATATACTAGCTGGTATGCAAAGGCACTTGTACTATTCTCCGGTTCGATTATCAGTGTGGGAACGTTTGGGTGTTTTACTCTTGGAAGATATATCCGATCTATCCCATGGTTTTCCAGACAACCACAATCGATTCAAAAAAGGGTATACCGACACAGTAATGGGGAAGGAACTACGTTCTCTAAAATTCTCCCTTCAGGTCAGCCATCAAGCAGGCCGCATTGGACATGACGGCTGCTGCAGCGTGCCTTTGCTCAAAATCCCCCGAACCTTTCCGTAAGTCCCCAGTACCCTCACAGCCACGTTCCTTGACACGCCATTTAGCACTGCACATGCATCCGGGTGCCAACCTCCAAGAGTGGATATTGGCACAGGCACGAGCCTACCTCTGGTGGAGGTCGTGATAAAGAATTGATATCTTTTCTGCTTTGCATTTCGCGCCGCATTCAGATAGGACATCGAGTTGAAGGCCCTCCCTCTTTTGTTGGAGGGAGTGAAGGTATTCATGAGGGTAACATAAAAAAAGTCTGTCCCTCCGCTGCTTCCCACTGCTGGATGTCTAGTCTCGTGCGGTGGAGACCATGGCGTGGCTCTACAACAGGATGACAAGAAGCTCTTTTCAGGTCTTTCGCGAGAAGAGTTACTTGGCGATCGTGTCGGTCCATCCGTTGGGCTCCATGCAAGCAGTGCCTCAGATGATCGCCATGTACATTGAGTGTGTCCGGGCAATTCCTTCTCGGGCATGGCGTGCCAGGGTGAAAAAGTGGGACTTGACAGTAGTATTGAAGCCACACCGCAAATTCTCGAGGGTCAATGCTTGTCTGTTTTCCGGGGGATGGGGAACAATGCACCCATTCCTTGGCTCCCGGAGGGCCATAGACGCGCGAAACGCCTGCCTCCTCGAATTCTCAAGAGGAATTCGTTTTTGCACTGCTTCATGGATTGCGTCCGTCAGTGTCTTTTGCGACGGTGTTTTTGGGAGCAAATTACACTGAACAGGATAATCATCAGTGGTGTGATAGGGATCAATCGGGGGGAAGACATCCTCAGAACCAATTACCCAAAAAGGAGTTGCTGTAATCGTCAAAAATGTTACCGTTGTATAGTTGAACGAACAAAAAGGAGTGGATAGGGAAGACAGTTGAAAGGGCTACAAGCAAGTATGGAAGGGGCAGGGTCTACCATCTATGCTTAGTGAGTAGCGTAAAACAAATGCTTCTGGGTCTAAGCTTAACTCTCAACTTCCTAACTACTTGGGACTGGGCTTGAAGTATTCTGCAAACTGGCTTGGCCTCTCCATGACGAAGCAGTTTACTCAGCATATATCGACTTTTGGATATCCCTAAAGTCCGAACAAAACTACAGAAGGTACCAGGAAATGCATAGAAACAATTTATGTGGATGATATACTCTAAACAAAAGATACTTAAGAAAAAACAATCAATGAGGTCCTCTTATTTCACATTCTCTAAGTTAGATCCAAAAAACTCCTCTAAAATATATATGCTGTCCAAACAGTCCCCGAAAATATCTGAGAACGGCTCATAGCTCTCTATTCCCTCCTGACAGATACCGAAACTACTACAGATATCTCCATCCGGTTCCAGCGTCGGCACCACTTGTTCTATACTCCCAGTCCAGGCCCCACCAGTCCAACATTTTCCATGCCCCCTGTTCCCTCAACCCCTTCGTACTCGTCCTCGTCCTCATCATCCTCGTTTTCCTCCTTTTCCTCCTCCTTATCCTCCTCTTCCTCCTTCCCATACCCCCCATCCTCCCCATACTTCTCCTGAGTCTCGTAAAACAGCTCAGGGGCTAAGCATTCCTCGAATGACTTCCTTCTCTCCTCCTCGATGTTCTCAGTCTCATCCTCACTTACCTTTCGTGTTTCTTCTTATATAAAGAGGCAGCGAAAGAACTCGATGAATTTATTCTTAGTTTGACGCCGGAGGTAGTCTCGGCATCGGTTGGCCCGTAGGCGGCGAGACGAAGGCCATTGATTGGACGGGAAGGGCGGTTTTTGGAGATAGGTACAGAAGGGCGATTTGATGTCATATTTCTGGAAAAAGGGTGAGTGGGTTGGGGATGTTGACAGAAAGGGTGATCAGCTTATCGAATTGTTGGTTGTAGGAGTAATTCTTCAGCGACAATGATATAGCATTTTAAACAGGGGCATGTCTTTGATAATCATCATGGTCTTGGTCAAGGAAAATACTACGCGATACTGCGGCCTTGGATTTGGATGAACTCGGGGCATCATAAAAATCTGCGTGATAAAATATCGGAACTGAATTTGGGAGGCGAAGTGACCACGAATGGAAAGAGGCATCTCTTTGAAGAAGGAGGACTAAATATTCAAACGTAAAAAAGAAAATGGAGTTGTACAGTGAATTTGGATTCAAAGAGGAAAAAGATATATAGAATTTGTTTTGGAAAAAAAGGTAGGACGATTGGTCAAGGATGGATTTCAAGATGCGAAGAGGACCTTTTTCTTTCCGGCATGGTGGTGGTGGTAAGTGTTTACCAGTTTTACAGTATGGCGTAGAAGCGTGCGGAGGGTATTCAGAAATTAACTACGAATGCGGGTGGCGGATGGTAAACTGTCGCACCTGCATCACTTGGGGCCTAAACGCAAAACGAGTAAAGAAGTCGCGGAGCTCCTGTTGAGGGGGAATCCCGAGTGGAAGCAGCGGAAGAAGCAAGGCGGTGGACGAAACCCTGGCCGTCGTAGCCTAAGGCGCCAGAGATATCAATCCTGACAGGGGCGAGCAGGATATCGTTTTGTTCGCGGTATCATCACCAAAGCAGTTTCTTGGAACACATGTTCGAGTTGTAAGTATCAACAGATTTGATGATCTCAGGCGCAGTGCCTTCATAAGCGAAAGAGGGCAATCTTTATTAAAGGAAAAAAAGGATCACTCTGGAGAGGCCAGGGCGAGGGATCCACGAGTTACGGCGTGCGCCATCAGCCGTAGAGTGAGGGACGAGGTTGTAAGGACGAGGCGGGGGTATTCACTAGCCGAGCTCCTACCACGGTGGCGAGCGAAGTGGAAGGCTAGGAAGGCGAGCAGTGCTTGCGCAGATTTTCCGACGGCACCATATGTGTTGAGGCCGAAAGGTTGAAACTTGACATTTACAGAAGAGCACAGGGCGGCGTAGCGTTGCGATTTCTGTGCTTCGATTCATAAGGATGGAATGATGGGGTAGCTTACTTCGCCATAAAAAAACCCTAATTAGATACTTGTTTGGAACAAAAGGCGCCGGGATCATTATAAAGAAGTGTTCAGAGAAGGTTGTAGTGGAAGTTCTTTCTGATGCTGACTGGGGCCACGATGATGAAGAACAGCGAAGGTCCAGATCTGGAACAGTAGTTACTTTAAATGATTTACCGATACTGTGAACATCAAAGAAACAGTCCAGTATTGCGCTCTCAACGGCAGAAGCTGAATTTATAGCATTATCAGCAAGTATTCGAGACGTATCATGGACTCGAGGAGTGCTTAAAGAACTGAGTCTCGCGGATAGAAAGCCGACAAAGGTATTTCAGGACAACCTTGGGGCCATTAATTGAACCACAAATATCCCAGGTCTTCGTCATGTGAAGCATATTGCTATCAAGTACTTTCATGTTCGCGAGTCTGTTGAGGCTAAGGAGTGTGAGGTGGTTTACATTTCGTCCCGCAACAACAAAGCAGATTCCCTCACAAAAGCCTTACCATCCGAGCTGACTACCCATCGAGATTTACTCAACATTGTGGACATCAACTCGAGGGGGAGTGTCGAGATGTGACCTCCGTCATGACTTTACACTGTATTAAGCTTTGACAGGTAACCTCTCTTTAACTTCGTTTCATTCAAGATTTGGAGAAAGGCAGCCTGATGATTTACTGCTGAATGCATCGTAATCAGGAGAGCACATTGCATTTTGAAGAGTGCATCTAGCACATGCATTTTAGAGAGTGCACCTAGCACATGCATTTTGGAGAGTGCATGAATATGATGAACAGGAGAGAGAGAGTATTGCAAATGCTACAGTATTTAACTCTTGAGAATCACGGATTCACAGTAAGGAAAGACAGACAACTGTATGAACAAAGTTTTATCTCTTGTTAGGTTGAAAGAGAAAACGCAATAGAGAAATCATTTACATAGCAACGGGCATTTACAGTCCGCTGTGGCTGCTGAATGGGACAGCCGAGTAGCTCCACTCATATATTTTCCGTTAAAGTTTGCAAATATGACGGTATTTGGGCTGGCAAGAGATGGTGTTAAGGCATGGAGACTAGGTTGTAATGACATGGGCACATATCTTCACTAGCTTGTACGTGTCTTCATCGGTGCCCGAGCGATGATTCTATTTTCCATTACCTCATAGCTTCATTGAAATTGGCCTTCATTTCATGTGTTGTTAGAGTAAAAAGGTGAACAGTGAAGGAGAAAGTAGCGACGCTCGTGTACAAAGAGGTTACAACTGAGGTGACGGGCAGCAAGCAAGTCGTCACTAACTGCTCTTATATTGAGCCAGGCTGAGGTGGATGTTGCCTATCATGCAACAATTGGGTGAGAAATGATCGGGAAAGACTTGTGGGCCATAAGCGTCTTGGATGGTGTGAAAAGTAGCCTCTGGGACTGATGAATGATGATCTTGACCGTTTTGTGACGGAATTTTGAGCGGAAGCTGATGACACCTCGTCAGAGCTATGGTAAACAATTCCGAGCAACTTCTCTTCATTTGGCACATTTGGTCAAGGAGAAGGGTTTTATATTTTTTTAGTGGGACACAGGGGGCGCAGTTTCAGACGGCCATGCCATGTAGCGAGGACCTGACATCAGCAAATCCAGTAAGCGATCGGCGCTGTCTTGCCCCAGTACCAGTAATCCTTTCTCCCTCCTAAATCCAGCCCATTACACCGATAGTTGTGATAGAGGTAAGTCGTGATTTTTTACTGCGAGAAGTTTGAAAAGTAGGAGTCCTATGAACTTGCGTTCAAGCCATGTTTCGGGATCTGCAGTGCAAATAGCGCAGAACTTCCCCTAACTAAAACATTGCAAGTAGCCAAACAAACGAGCAGGTGGTGTTGGTCGGGGTGAAAAGGGTTGGGCACTTTACTATTTGTTGGGCAGTGGTTTTCCATTTACTCTTACTACCTTTTTCTGACTAGCTACTCGTAAAGTATCATGCTATATACTGCACAGTACGGTAAGTTCATAATTAGGAAATAGTAACTTGGAATGTACAACGCAGTATGTTGCGATATCCAGCACTGCAACCTCGAGATACACTGGTGTAGATGTAGATGCCTGTACAAATGTATAAGCCTGTATTCGTCTTTTATGTTGTCAAACGTCAAATGAATTCGGTCGCGCTCGCCGCCAATTCCTATCAGTTGCAACAATATTTGAAAGCTTTCAACAGACTGGTGCGCTATGGGGGAGAAACAGGGGGTTCGTTTACTGCGATAAATGTTTTGGATGTAACCCTGTTACATTTCATATCAACAGTCCTGTGAGGTCGTCGCACCTGACTCTGCCTCATTTTCAGACTCTCTAATACACAGAACTGCCCCCAGTCTTCGAAGAATAGCCGTTCTACATCTCTAGTCAGTAAAGCACCTCAATCCCCCCACAATTTTATGTTTGGGCGTACATTGGATGCATTTGCTTTAGTTAGAAACCTTAAAAGGGAACCTTAAGGCCACTCAACTGACAGGCTGCATTGGATATCACTGCTACAGCAGCAACTTTTGAGTCAGCACCACCCGGACTTTGCCTTATGTTTCCATGGCCCTCACAGCCTCGTTCCTTGCAATATCGGTAAGCATGGCAAAGTGGAAGGCAATTGAACATGGAAAGAGAAACGAAACAAAAACAGAGTAGGAAGAAATGTAAATTTTGTCGCGTAAAAGAAAATAGAAGTGGAGGGAGAAGCGAAGGAAAACTGATTGGAGAGAGAAACATAACGGGAAAATATATATGATCGCAAAGGAAATAACCTCAGTTTCTCACTTGAAAGAATATTTTTTCGAGTCGTGGACGGCCTGCTTCGCCAGTTTTTCCGGCGGATTCTTTCTGAAATCACTTGTCTCAAATCGCAATCCCGCCAATGGTACCCCGCGCCTACCTTGCTAAGGCTCTGTGAGAAATGCAGTCCGTGGTGTACTTTATTCTCTGTCAAGTTCTTTCCTTTGCCAGTTCCATACCCACTTTCTCTCCCTTCACCCTCGATACCATCTAGTAATTCACGTCGCATATCACTTCTCCAACAGAAGCTGAAAAACGGTGCACTATTACCAACCAGAAATGCCTCACGTTGTTTCTATCGCACTACTGCCAAATTTTGCCCATTCTGTCCCTTGTAGACGCTGCTCAGTCCCCACCCCGCTCCTCCAACTCCGACAATACTCTAACATGTCTCGCTTCCCGAGTTTTGCGCAACATGGATGATAAATAATGTGTCATCGAAAGAAAAGATTCCAATCTTACATCTGTGTCCGGTTTCGTTCTTGGTTCCAATTCCTTCCCCGCTATTCCCTTGTCCACACCTTTTCGTTCTTCTTTCGCCTATTACCCACGTCGTACGTTTTATTCCTCGCCTCTTGCAAGCTGAATCCTACGAATTTTGTTATGGTACTCTTTATTGGTTTGCATCAAACTCATCCGATGTATAAAATCTTCGGGCACTTTTTGCGCTCCACGCCGTCCCAAAACGCACCTGTGGGTGACTGATTTGTGAGTCTGGTGTCTCTTCTTTCTTTGTCTCCTCGGCGAAGGTCGAACCGCCGAACAAGTGACCCAGAAACCAGTGGTCGTCCGTTGTGCAGCTAGAGTACTGCAACACTGAGGTGCAGAAGGTTTAAGATCTCAATCGTGGTTTAGAAGATGGTCATTACACTGATATGAGATTGAATAAATTGTAAATATTACAAGCTTACCGTACATCTTCCGGAACACTGGTACGGTATATAGTCAAGCACAGTACACTTAATGGTACAATACGAGAGGGACTATCCGCAATAGCATTTTTGTGAGGATGACGGGGTTAGAATGCAAAATGCTGAGAGATGCTGCTTGTAATGATCTCGCAAACATTCATTCCCTGCAATCGGGAGACAACCGCGTACAATATACTTGGATCTCCTGACGGAGGGGTTGCTATGCCGTGATGCGGCGTGACTGGCGAGAGGTTGGAAGAAACTATGACTTTCGTCGCCTACCGCCTAGTAGACGTCAATGCCGACAGGGAAGAGAAGAATATTGATAGGGGTAAATTGGCGGGGGAGGAGATCCTCAGAACTAATTACCCTGAGAAGGAGGTGTTGCGAGCGACAAAAGTGCTGCGTGGTATTGTTGAACGAACAAAAGGGAGTGTATATAGAAGAGAGTTGAGAAAGCTAAAAGCAAGTATAAAGGGACAGGGTCTACCACCGACGCTCTGCGACTAGCGTAAGAAAAAGTTTTCTTGGGTCTGAAGTTGACTGTCAACTTCTTACTACTCGGGACTTGCTTGAAGTTGTCTGCCAACTTGCTTCACCTCCACTAAAGGAAGCAGTTTACTCGGCTTATAAAGACTTTTGGTTACCCCAAAAGTCTCAAGCAAACATACTTATAACCATAAAATGTATTTACGGTAATCGTGTGAACCAGAGAGACTATTAGAAGATATTTACTCAGGTAAATATCTAGGTGCCATACCCATGCCAGCCACCATCGGCCAGGGGTGGGAATTGATGTGGCCATTATATAGACCTTTCAGAGCTACTTGTAGTATCATCCACAACCTGGAACTGTACTGACATCTACTATGACAGCGTGTCCTAAAATGAAAAAATCAACCGACGAATTTGCCACACTCACCCAAATTAAAATATCTTGCAAATTCAAAAACCGTAAAAATATCTCCCCAATTCCGATACTGTATACAATCATGGTCCTCATCTAGATTTTTTTCGTGTGCGAATTTGCGCACATCAAATATTATGAGGTAGATCTACTTCTCCTAGTGTGCTTGCTACTGACGTTCTACGAGAATGGCGGTTATATATCCAATACCTAGCGCCCTGAGGGCACCGAGACTGGGCGTCAGTGTGTGGTATTGACACATCTGAAGGGATTTGAAGGTGTCGGGACTGTTTGCACTTACAATGTAAAGTTAGATTAAAGGTCCAAAGATGCAGTAAGACGGTCCCGGGGTGATGATGGCGAGGAAAGCGAATATCCGGCAAGCACCGAAATGCCAAATCTTTCGAAAAACATTTTGATAGTGATTAAAAAACCAGCGAGGATGAGATTCGCAGAACTAGTTATCTCGGTTAGAAGCAAATAGTTACTCCAAAAAATTTATGACCCCCATGCAATCCATAAAAACTCGTTTGAACGGTTAAAAGTTGTACAGAATCTCCTCAGAGATATCCTGAAATTTTAATACTTCCTAATTATGCTCAGTCTCCACACATCCCTAGCCGAAGAGTCCGATATTATGTTAAACCCTTATTCCCACTCTCTCCTCCATCCCCATAGAGACATATCTACATTTCTACCAAAAAGCTCCCACGAGTCCATCCAGTTCTTCTCCTTTTCAGAAATTTAGTAATGCACCTCATCCTCCTCTGCCTCCTCAACGAATTGAATACAAACCCACTTCCTTACGTGTTCTTGCCCAAACCTCCTGAAGTAGTACTCGTAGTCTCTAGGACAATTTTCTATGAGAGGTAGGCTGCTGAAGAGACCAGAGGCATGGTTGATTTTTTGATAGTATATGATGGTCTAAAGATTATTATTTTGATAGAAACTGAAGTGAATGTAAAGAAGCTAGTGAAAAGACTGATTGTAGTAGTAGTGATTCACGATACTGCTACATCTCTTAAAATAGGGATATTCAATGATATTTTCCACTTCTCTGGTCAAACAAAATGTGAGATCGTATTTGCTCCATTTGCAAGTTATTAGAGAGGAACTTGAATGAAAAATTGTTGAAATGAACTAAGGGACGATTAGAGAACGAATTGAAAATTTTACTTTTAATAAAAGGGAAAGCGAAAACCCTCAAACATGAAAATGAAAGTAGATGGGGAGTTTTTATTGGGGGAATTTTACCCTTTAAATTAAAACTTTGAAGTGGAGAGAAGGACTGTTTGGCCCACCAGTAGGCATTATTGCTGAGAGCTGTCGCTAGTGTCTATTGGACCGTTTCTCATATGAGGACAACTTTTATCCCTTTTTTTCAGTACAATTCTTTTTTACCTCAGCGCATTTCTTGTCCCTCCGCATTAGTTAATGAGTATAGATGGCCGATCAAAACAAACTTTTCAAGATTATTGACCTCGTTAAGCCTAGAGCAATTTTCCTCACCAGCTTTCGCTCTTCGCAAGAAGTTGTGAAAACGACTACGTTTTGGAAGGAAAAATAGTCCGTATTATCGTGGGGGGTTTCAGAAACGAGGTCGCACGTACAGTAAAATTACTGTACTGTAACTTTATATGAAAAACTTGTTTTCCAGTACAAATTTCGGCCTTCCAAAACATTACCTTTCCAAAATGTAACGGAAACTGTCATCATAGAGGACAAAGTGTGCCTCATATGAGGACAGAGCATGGTCGTATAGACACAAGTGATACGTATTTCGCGATGATTCGTCATACCAGCCGTGTATCAGAGGAGGAACAATGAGACACGTGTACGAGGGTAATGAAACAAAAATAAAGATGTTTCCCACGCCGCCCAGGCATAAAGATGCTAAGGTCTTGAGTATCCTTGAGACAAAATTTTCCAATCTGTCCGTAAATGTGGATGGTGAGGGAGATGAATTCTAAGCCTCTCGGTCGCAAGCCGTAGAGTACTATGGTCCTTTCTTCTTTTTTCGGCATGGACTAGAATAGACGCATCATTTTCAGCGAGGTTACGGTATAAACCAGAGGGAGAGATTAAAATGGTTACATCCAAGGCCATGGGAGATGGGGCTAGGAGGGAATTGTCGATGACTGAGTCGAGTGCTCGCCACTCATTGAGGCCGTTGTGCAGATTGGCTGCGATGTCACGCTCCCTTTTGACGGAAAATGAAACGCCGGGGTGGGGGAGTTTTTGGTATAAAAGGCCACACAGGCGTTTTTACCGACGTATTGCCCCAGTACCACCCTTGCATATAGCTTTGCGGTGTCTGACATCGTCAAAATATGCGGAACGTCGCAACGGTCGGAGAGGCTTATGGGGCATGTTTCAGAGCCGCGGAAGACTGGAGCTCCAAGGTGTGTGGAGAATATCGAATGTCAGATCTCGCCGGGGTGTGCAGGCCAGTGGATAGGAAGGATCGGATGGAGAAAGAGGCTGAGTGCGAAAATTGAAAAAGTATTTTTGCAAGTATTGGAAATCTATTTAATTTTTTTCCATATCGAATACAGTGATCAAAAATTGTGGACTAAATTTTTATGAGAGGCCAACAATTCTTTTTATTGTCAATTAAACATGAAGCAATTTTTATGGCTGTCAGTTCGGATTTAAATTCTTCAGCTATAGCTACTGGAATTATATTGTCAGCAAATTATTATTATTTGGATGAGTAGTCACCTAGGGTGTTTTTTTATAGTTATTGTCGGGCAAACATCTGGTCTACAAAAATATAATACTGCTAGAATCATATTTTCTTTTTTCTACTCTGATCTACAGCGTAAATAGTCTTAGACTGTCAGAGACATTTAGCAATTTTCGGGCCACTGAACTATCTCCGTTGACCAATAAATATTGGGTTTTTTCTTATTATTACTCTCAGTCCTATCAAGGTAATATACTATTCATTTGTTTGGAATTATCTATTTTGAGGCGGTGGAGGACTGCACCGAGAGAAGTTGTGAGTAGTGATGGTTGTAGTAGTGTACCGGGAAAGAGTGGAGCAACATTACCAGGTGGGAGTATTACAGGCGCTCGGTAATATCTTGTCATAAGAAGCGAGAGCCGGTTGTGTCCAATTGGGGGATGATCTCAATCGATGTCTCTTGTTAGAGTTCCAAGGGTAGGTCCAGCTCTGCGGAGAGACTGTCGTAAGTCAGGGGGAGGAGATTTTCTGCGCCAGCTTACGGCATTCCTAGCACTCTACTGACGAGATTGATTCTTGAAAGAAAGGAGGAGATAAAGGCGAAGATGTCAACATCCTGTGGTGGGGTGAGTCTTAGGCCGCCAAATCGGAACGATAAGGGCGCCTGGAGCCACTGATTGTCGTCGACTCGACAATGCGCCTATTTGAAAGTCCTTTGCATCCTCTTGCCAAAAAATTTGTCCAGATAGGTACTTATCTGCTGTGGGGCAGCTAAAAGCAAATAAATCACGAGGGAGGACGATAAACAGTAGCGGAGGATGTGGAAAGACATTTGCGGATCAGTAAGGAGGGAGAGAGAGGATCAAAAGGCTTTGGCATTTGCAAGTGCTTGGCGTGGGAGGGTGATGAATACATCGGGGTTTCCAGGACTTCAATGGCATCCAAGGTGATGAATTCGCATGGAATGCCATGGAGGAGGGCGACGGGTTGAAAAGAGAACCACCATACTGATACCTTCTTCGATCTGAAGTTAATGTGACATACGTCTTGTGGGCCGTGCTGATGGGAGGAGTAGGATTTGCTTAGGAACAAGGGCCGGCGCAACGGTGTTTCCGTCATCTGCATACCATGTGTGAAGAGGGGTAGAGGTGAATGGCCTGCAAAAGCTTCAAGTAAGGAATGGAGGATGATCTAGAGATGGGTGACCGTTTTTCCCCCTCAAAGATTTACTGGAGGGGGTGTATAAATTTATGCCTTGGATTTTTTAAACCAAATTTTTTGTGCAACCAAGAGTGACAGCTGAACTGTTTCCAAAAATCTCTATAAATGGGGCCTTAGTGGAAAATATATCGATCTGAAGGGGGAGTACTAACGGCCCGACAGCAGGGTACTGTACTATGCCTTACTGGCAAAATATAGTACTGCATATACTTTACTTAATGTACACACTTTACATTACATACGCTACTGCACACATCAGGAGGAAGAGGTTAGCTTCATTTATTCTTTTAACAGATAGCTATCCGATACCAGTCAACTTGTATGCGAATGTATAAGAGCAATTCTGCCTTTCGTTTCGCTCACGAGAGAAGGACAATCTTTCATATATCTGCTATTTTACTACAGGCATATATGTTATCGTCATGGATATTGGTTTTGAAGGCCTCCAAATGTTGCTTTGTGGTTGTTCTTTGTTGTAATGACCATAACAGGTTGTTTCTACATATCTGTAAGGTCTTTTTCTTCATAGATAGCACAGAAAATATGATATATCATATATTCTTCCCAGAACAGAAAATACGATAGCTCATATATTCTTCCTAAGTTAAGGTTCCGAAAGAGTATATAAGAGGCAAACGTCCACTACATCCTGTTCGAAAGAAGAAGCAGAGGACTTAAATGGCAAAGAGTCAATTCAGAAATATCGACCCTTGCAGAGAAATGTCGTCAAGCCGATTACTCGTACCAATGTCAGCGAGCCTTACCTGAAGAAGAGTGAAGTTCGAACATTTGATACTGCAGAAAAGGACAGTCGTTTAGCTATTGAGAAGATAGATGCACTGTTCCTTCTATCACTGAAAAGCTATCTTCAGAACATTTACGCCCAGTTAGTTCTATTAAATAGAATCAAAACTCGAAGAAAGTTGGCAGACAACTTCAAGTCCAGTCATAAATAGTTTGGAAGTTGAGAGTCAACTTGAAACCCAAGATCCTTTTCTCTTACACCAGGCACTGGTAGAGCCTGCCATTTTAGAGCTGGCTACTAGATCAGCTACTCAGATTTCAGGCTCACTCCTCTCTATCGCCCGTTAACGTCTACTGTAGAACATTCATCGCTCGAAACGGCTCTCATTTCGAGTATTCGGTGTTCCTATTTTCTAATGGCACCATTTTGCCCTATCACCAGGTACTTCGTTCGAGGTTAGTTGCACCTGTAGCACGAGAACTGGCGGTTTGTTAGTAATTTTGGGGGCGTGTTCAGTCACTATAACAGCATTCGCATGATAGGCACCACCAACGCTTACTTGCGGTTCAAGCATAGCAGGGGTAAGGATATGGACGAGTATCTTAATACGTATGATAATATTTTTATGAGAGTTAAACGTCATTGGCCCCCAACTGCTTTCATAGCAGCTTTGCAGAACACTTGTAAAAAACGTAAAGTGTGATAGATGTGCAAGAGGTATGTAAGCTCTACCTTTCCCGATATACAAGTGCAAGATGTATAGTACTCACCCGCTATCAACTCCTGCCTCCAATCTACATTTTATGTTTGGATTTTCACTGCAATACAAAAAGACTCGAGAATGTGATAGAAATGTTGCATTCGCGGCCGCAGCAAGTTTTTATCTCTCAGCTCTCCCGAAAGCTCTTGAGTTATAAGCGAATGGACCTCAGAACAAATAAATCTTACAAAAATAGGCTCAAGCCTAGATATGATGCAAGCTATTCTGGACTGAAAACAAGCTTCCGTGAAAACTGCAGAAAGACGATACAGAGACATAAGGGGGAATAAGTCTTAGTTTAGGGTCGCTGTGAGCATGAGTGACAATGAATTTGATGCCCTTCACGAGCTTGTGCGGCAGGGCTTTCGAATTCTCTTGGTCCATATACCCGGCTTAGTCCAGACCAGAAGAAAAGCTTAACGAGGCGGGGAAAGAAGCTGAGATCGAAGCAGTTTCTCTTTCATTTTCTCCCAGCACTTAGTAGAGGCATCTGTCGAGGGGTTTTTAATAAATATGGCTGCAAAGTACGGCTTTTTTACAGCATCTACATAAAACTATATATATTACAGATCCTGGGCTGCGTTTAGATCCATGTTAGAGCACGATAAAATACGATGGCCTGGAAGGGATGAACGAAAGGCAATTCAAGGCTATATATAAGATTTTCCTGAAGCAGTCATGTTTGTCGATGGAACTCGACAGCCTCTTTTTAAGTTTACCGATGACGATCTGCAGAAAGATCAGTACTTTTGGAAGAACAAGATGCATTACTACGCAGTGCTAGGTTATGTTGACATATATGGTTTGAGTCGTCGTTTGGAAGTCCCATACTCTGTACATGTTCCCGAGAAAATCATGTTTCACCGTATTCATGTTTTTTGAGATGGACGTATTTCTTTTCTTCCAATGACAAAATAATAATTTGTGATGCAGGTCTTATTGGAGCTGCAGAGGCGGATTGGGTTATCTTAATATCCAAAAAAGGAACTGGTTTGCACCTCAAGCTAAAGAAAGAGTGGAATAAAGACGTCAGGCAAAGGTTTAGAAACAAAATGAGTGTTGCTTTCATCAAAAACTGAAACAGAACTTTTGTAGGATACTGGCCATATTCCGAAGAGCTGTTTACCGTATGTATGTAAAATGCCGCAATGATTACGAATTCGATGCTGGAAAGAGATGGACGGCAACTAATTCCAATCGATAATATGATAAACCGCAAGAACCCATCCGAGCGAGTATTGTTCGTATTCTCTTTAGGTGATGGGACGGCGTAATCAGATATGATCTTTTTTCTGAATGGTGTATGAGGAAAGTGATGTGTGAGGAAAGTTGATCGAGCAAAAGGGAAGGGCCTCTGATAGGGATAAATCGGCGGGGGAAGAGATCCTCAGAACCAGTTACCCTGAGAAGGAGGTGTTGCAAGCGACAAAAGTGCTACCGTGGTTTGTTTAACGAACAAAAGGGAGTGTATATAGAGAGAGTTGAGGAAGCTACAAGCAAGTATAAAAGGGCAGGGTCTACCACCGACGCTCTGCGACCAGCGTAAGAAAAACTTTTCTTGGGTCTGAAGTTGACTCTAAACTTCCTACTCCTCGGACTTGGCTTGAAGTTTTCTGCCAACTTGCTCGACCTCTCAAGGAGGAAGAACTTTATGCAGCTTATATAGACTTTTCAGCTAATCCTAAAGTCTCAATCAAACATACTAAATACCATAAAACGCATTAAAGGCATCTTGTGGATGTGATTGGCCAGAGGGAAGATATTGTCAAGAAAAATATCTGTATCTACTCCTCACAATCGTCATACCCAAGATCAGACCGTAATAACTCCAAAATATCCATACTTTCAATGCAATCCCTACAAATTCCCTCGAACGGCTCAGAATGATAAATGGCTTCATCAGACATATCAAGATTCTCCAACCCTTCCTCGCGACCATCAGCCTCCGCTCCAACCCCATCCGAAGAATCCGAGATGACGATCACGCCCTCACTCTCCCCTCTATCCCCGCAGCAACTCCCCTAGGATTTTACACCATCGGTTCTCACGGACTACAAAGTCTTCCTCATCCTCGGATCCCTCCACGTCCGAATCAGTCCCCTCTGACTCCTCCTCCTCCTCTGCCTCCTCCAAGAATTGCCGACGAACCCACTCCCGAACACGCACGGTCCATCCTCCTGTAGTAGTCGTCGTAGTCTGTTGGCCCATTATTCATTAGAGCTAGGCCGTTGATGGGGCAAGAGGGGCGGTTTTTGGTGTTGGGGCGGAGGGGCGAAGGTTGTTCATTTTGATAGACGTTGGGGAATGGGAGGCAAAGTAGGATGTTTGAGTGTGTGGGGGGAGAGGTGATGAGTAAAATGATCGGGGACATTTGGAACTTGCAAAAAGGGGTTTAAATAGGCTCCCGGGGCAGGTTCTATAGATTTGGAATAGGTAAAATAAATCTGCAAGGGATTTTGCAGTAGTGCATTTGCGCCCTTCTTCTCAAAAAAGGCGAATTTGGAGGAGAAGATAAGCTAACAGGGAAAAGGAACTTGATTCGGGGTTGATTCAGAGGGTTAAGTACAGTATAGAAATATCTAGATAAAATGGAAGCAAATTTGGAAATGACGGTGGGAAAAGTTAGGGGCGGGATCTTTGTAGGTTGCTGGATTATACGAAGGGAGGACCATTTCCTGTATGACATGAAGGGAGGACCATTTTTTGTATTACCCGCTCCCTTTCTCAAGGCGAACGTCCCGGGTCGTCACTGCTCTTTTTCTGTTTCCGTTAGTATTCGCTGTCTTATTGATAAAATGTATAGTCTCTAAAAGGGTGCGGATGCAACTGATTACCAATATGATGCTCCAAAAAGTAGGTTGCATTACTGGTACCTCACTTTGTAGCATAGCCTCATATATTGGTTTGATAACATCGAGGTGGGTTGAATTCATTCTTTTCCGTGACTCTTTTAATCTTCCAAGAGTGAAAAAATATATGTGATATGCAAACTCTCTGGAAGATGCCGGAGGAATGGATGTCGATAAGAAAAGAAGACGCGCATCATCAAGAACGAATCTTCGTAACATAAGTGCGGTCCATGTAGCGCCCTAAAACATAAAAGATGCTTATCATGAAAAATGACCTGCGCATCGTTCGCGTCCTCGGAGATATTGCGCAGCCAAAAAGATAATCTTCTTCTCCGACTGTATGTTGTGCATGGTTGTGAAGGAGAGCTAGATATGAAGTTGTGGTGGACGTCCCGTGAATGGCCGTGACAGCTCCTGACGTACTGGGTCCTGCACAAGGTCCTCTCGGGGGACGACCGAACCTCTTCTGGGCGGTTTGTTGTCTCCTGAAGGTCCTCCTCTGGCATCATCACTGCTTCAGGAGGAACCTCGCCGCCTCCAAAGTTCCTAATTTGTGGCGGAGAAACGTAAGGTTCCCATAAGGATACAGGACCAGTCTGTACTCCATATCCGGGGGTAAGGCATAACCTCTCAGCCGCACATCTTGGTTCTTCTTGAGAAATACGTAATTAGACGGATAATTTCAGATACGTTTGCGAAAAGTCTCCGTCAGCTACCATTCCATATCTTCTATAGAGTAATGATATATTACCTCCACAAACTCTGGACCTGCTTCCGTGAACCTTCCGTTTTGGAATGAAATAGAACTCTTATTAATAGTCGGAAATCTTCTTCAGGTAGCAATGGTCCGTTCAACGTACGAAAACATAGGCGTATATTAATGTAGAATGGATGATTACGTGGAGTTCGTAGTAGTCCCGCGTAATCGCGATGATCCATTCCCAGGCCCTTTTCCTTTCATAGGAATTATTCTATAGTTAAAGATGAGTATGCCCCGTGGTTGCGCATAGTCCTGTGTGAGAAGGAATTCTTCAGGCCTCTGATGCTAAGGGACCAGACGAAGTGCATGATGGCCCTCCTTGATCTCTTCCCTGAGCTTGAACAAGCTTATAATGCGGGTGTCTTTCCTCCGTGACGATGCAAGGGTTCGAGTACTTGGTTTGGAAGGCCGGCCACTTCACAGCCTGCTGCATTGCTTTTCCATGTACTACAAGTACTTTAGAGCCAACTGAAAAGGTTCTGACTGCAGGTTCTGCATCCTTATTTCTTGTCTGTGTAGCGCGCGGTGTGATCTCCGCCTTCGGTGGCCAGTAGTTCAACTTCTCTACTCTTTATCGATAATATTTGTTTCCATGTCTCTCTGTAACATTCTAGGAGCCCTTCCGTACATTAGCTCGAATGGTGAGCGTATTTCTTCCTCTTCTTCGACGATAGCCGTATAACACTTTTGGTAAGGCATCTTCCACTGGATTTCATTCTCCGACATAGTTTTCGATATTGCTCGTTTGATGGTTCCAACCATCCTCTCCGCTTTCCCGTTGACATAGGAGCGTATGCGAGAACGGTCTTCAGCTGAATCCCTTTCTCTTCCAAAAAACGAAGCAGTGAAGTTGCAGTAAAACAAAGGGCGTTATCCGAGATGATCCTTTTTGGAAGACCAAACGGTTCAATTATTTCTTTTTCGATGATTCTCAGTACCACTCAGCATTTGCCTCCTCAACTGCAACTGCTATTGGCCATTCAGTAAGATGTTCCACCCCTATAAGGAGATATTTGTTTCCGGAAGAGTTTCCTTGAACGGCCCGCAAAGTCAATTGAGAAGGTTTCAAAGAGACCAGAAGCTGGAAAAATTACAGTTATGTTATACTTTCGTATTGGAGTAAATTTTTGACAGTTGTCGCAGCTTTTCAAGAAATTATAGATATTCTTATGGATACTGGGCCCACCAGAATCTCTCAGTTACGAATTTTGGTTGTTTCGAGATCCCAATGCCCTAGCTCATCATAAAGTCCTCAAGATCTTCATTCTTTCTTCAAAGGGGCCACTAGTGGGACCGGCTTTAGTGTGCCGGAAGAGTTTCCCATTCCACAATGTAAAAGCCTTTTGATTCCTGCGTACCCAATTTCTGTGTTCAAGTTCAACCTTTTTCATTTCTAGTCCATCGAGGAATTTGATCAGTCCGTGAATATTAGCTTCGTACTCGTTATCGTTGGCGACTGCAACTCGGCGACTCGACGATGTCCTCTGAAGCTTTTTCATTTGGAATCAGTGCGTCCCTCAAGCGGGATGGTAATCGGCAGGCTGATTATTGCGTCCGGGTCTATACACAATTTCAAACCGATATTCTGCGAAAATGTCGAGCCATCGGGCCAAGCGGTGATGTACATCCTTCTTTTGGAATGCTGTTTTAAGTGCCTGGTGATCAGTTATCAAGACAAATTTCTCGAGTGATAAAAGGTATACGAAACTTTTTCAGCGCGAAGACGACAGCTAGCGCTTCTTTCTCGCAGACTGAGTATCTCTTTTCCGCATCATTCAGAGTTCGGCTTGCGAATTGAACAGGGTGTAGTCTTCCGTTTTCATCTTTTTGGGACAAAACGGCACCCAAAGACCGTTCTGAGGCATCTGTCTCCACAACGAATGGTCTCTTGAAATCTGGGTACATGAGAACTGGGGGACACATAGCTTATCTTTAAGCTCCGAAATGCAGTTTCCATTTCCTTGTTCCAGTAAAATTTTCCGTTCTTCGTAGTGCTGGCATGTAACGGTGCTGCAGTCTTGGCGAAATCTTTGATAAATCTTCTGTAATATGAGGCCAGTCCTAAGAAGCTTCGGACCTCCGTCTTTGAAGCGGGCCTTGGTGCCAACTTTATTTTTTTGTTTTCTCTGGATCCACTCTAATTCCCTCTTGGTCGACGATATGACCGAGTAATTGGATAGAAGTTTTCGCAAAGAAGCATTTGCTCAACTTAATTTTCAAGCTATACTCCGATATCCTCTCCACAACTGTCTTGACGTGCGAGATGTGCTGATCCAATGTTTCTGAGAATATGACGACATCATCGATATAGACTCTTGCGAATGGAAGTCCTTTCAAAACCTCGTTCATCATTCTTTGGAATGTAGCTGGTGCATTCATGAGACCAAAAAGGCATCACTTCGAACCTGAACGTACCGGCTTTGCTGGTAAAGGTTTTTTTTCCTTACATTTTTCATCCAATGGAATCTCCAATAGCCAGTGAAAGGTCAATTGAGGTGAAATATCTCCCATCCTTCAGGTCCTCGAGGATCTCCTCCATGTTCGGAATCGGAAATCGATCGGGTATCATTCTCTGGTTCAGTTGTCGGTAATCGACGCAAAAACGCAGCTTTCCATCCTTTTTTGGACCACAACTGGAAACAACCATGGGGATGAAACTGGTCGAATAATATATTTTCAGCATATTTGTAACATTCTCTGAGACAAATTGGTCACATTTCGGCGGCTAACGTCTAGACTGTAGTAAATTAGTTTAGTCGGTAAGTTCGAACGAGTGAGTAAGCGGGACACTTGCTTGTCTTAAATCTGAAACGCTCCATGCAACTACTTCGGAAGTTGTTAACATGTCGGATATTTTCATGAGGCGGGAGCGGGAAGGTGCTGCACTTTTCCTTGGATTTCTGCCATTTGGCGCCCTTTTTCTTCTTGATCCTCAACCTCCAAATTTTGAAGCACCTCTTCCGTCGTGCTCACATCTTCATATATGGAATTCGACATATTCTTGTTTTCTTTGGAAAGGTAATCTTCTGTCATGCCCTGAATTCCGTCCTTTGATTCGATATTACGCAAAAAGAAACACATTCAGGTTTTAAACTTATCCAAGAATTCCAGTCGTTATCTGTTTCAAACCCAGAATCATAATCGTCCCATGCCATGTTCATTACCCCCGAGGGTACCCGTTTCCACTTCCGAAAGTGTTAGTTGGTTCCGAATCTTCGCTGTCATAGCTAGAAGTGAAAACTTCACTGTCTTTTCTTTTAAATCTTCAGAATGCGTGATTTTGTCGAAATCCAGGGGCATCTTCACGTTTCTGCCGTTAATATTAACTGAAACCATTTGGTTGCCCAAGTCAATTCATGTCCCTAGTCTTTCCATGGTAGGGCAGCCAATGAGTGTATCGAAAGGGAGACCAGGCATGACAAGAAAGTCTACATCAACTTTAAAGTACCCAAAGAACAAGGAAACCTTGTCAACAGTTCCATGCATTTTGAGACGGTTCAATCCGCTACAATTATTTTTCGAGTAGTTGGAGTATTTTCGAGACCTAGATCTGTCACCAAGGTTTCTGAAATGAGGTTTGAAACAGCACCCGAATCGAAGGGAGCTTGAGTTTTCATTCTGAATACTTTGACTGGCACTGGCTCAAGACGTCTTGGTGCTTTCGAGGCTGATTGAAGAAACAGTTTCTTACCCTTAGCGGACTTATTATACCGGATACTTTTTTAATTCTTTCTCGCATCCAATGCGTCGCCCCTCAAAAGTTGACCAAAAGTTATCCAGTTGGGGCCGATGCAAGCTCTGCTACCAAATTGTACCTCTCCACATACTCTAGTACGTCCTTAGAGATACTCCTAGCTTTCTTACTCTTTTTCGCCTTCTTGGCCGGATTTATTTCCATTCCTGGAACAAATTGATCAGACCTCTTCGTTCGGGGAAGTACAGGTGCTGGGGTATGCTCCATCATTCCATAATCTAGCATAGGTTTTTCCGATAAATGTTCCCTCCTCCATCCCTTTTTGTCACATTGACTTGACTGATTTCTTCAGCGATGGATACGTTACCGGCATCTGTCAACCTTTGATCTTCCTGTTTTTTAAGATTTTCATCTCTGGCCCTGACGCACTCCTCGCATCCGATAAATTTGCTCTTCTGTTGTATCAAACCAGCAGTTACTTTTATGATGCCCATATCGACCGCACTTTTCACAACGAGTGTTTCTATGTGGATTATCAGGACACCTATTTGCAAATTGTCCAGGCTTGTGACAGTAAGAGCAGAATTCTGCGGCCTTAGGGGCCCAGACTGGTTCTTCTTAGTGGTAAGAGTAAGGCTTTCCAACTGCGAGGTTATCATGTCAAGTCGATTATCGAATCGGGTTTCCAACCTTTCTTCCAAGTTTTTGACATCGCTCCTGACAGATTCCAATGCTGCTGCACTAGTAGCCGGCCGATAATTCTTTTCAGGATGTACAATAGACATCGATGTGCGGGTTCCCTCGGTAACTCACTCAGTGACTGAAACGTCTCCGAATTTTTGACAAATTCTACTATGACATCCTTCAGTTCATTAACAGTGTGAGGGTTCTTGATGACGAGGAAATCGGAGAGCCGCTTATCTCCCATCGCCGCCTTACGCAGCACTCGTACTTGGTTTGGGCGTTGAACCCGGCCTTTTCATAGAGATCACACAAGTATACCAATGAGCTTAACAAATCGTCGAAGTTGAGCCGGGCCTCTATGGCGGTACGAATCATCTCCTCTGGTTCAACCTCCTTAGCATACTCTTTCACAAGCCACTCATGTACCTCACCAAAGTTACTCTCATTCACGTTAAGAGATCACCCGTCGATAAACTTGGCCTTATATTTGTGCTTTGCGTCACCATGAAGATAGGCGAAGATACTTGCGGCCTTCTCTCATCGCCCTTCTCACGCATCAAAACGTTGACATATGTGTAAAGAAACTCCTCAACGTCTTCAGTCTTGCCCCCTGTGAACACTATACGAGCAGCGTTGAGATCCATGATTACAGAAAAGAAATATCCCCGAAGTGTTCCTTACTACTGCTCAATTCGAATACTCGGTGCAACCCACTCCACAAGAGTACCAAATGATAAGGGTAAATTGTCGGGAGAAGAGATACTTAGAACCAACTACCCCTGCGAGCGACAAAAGTGCTACGTGGTATAGTTGAACGAATAAAATGGAGTGTATATGGGAGAGAGTTGAGAGGTCTACAAGCAAGTATGGAAAGCTTAGGGTCTACCACTGATGCTCTGCGACCAGCTTAGGAAAACATTTTCTTGGGTCTGAAGTCGACTCTCAACTTCCTACTACTCGGAGCTTGACCTGAAGTTGTCTGCCAACTTGCTTGATCTCTCAAGGAGGAGGCAGTTTACTCAGCTTA
The DNA here is from genome assembly GCA_002205965.3 of Kappaphycus alvarezii. Taxonomy (NCBI): domain Eukaryota; phylum Rhodophyta; class Florideophyceae; order Gigartinales; family Solieriaceae; genus Kappaphycus; species Kappaphycus alvarezii. Next base: position 26,476 of record NADL03000245.1, read on the forward strand.
TATAGACTTTCGGCTACCGCTAAAGTCTGAACAAAAACTACAGAAGATACCAAGAAATTCATAAATAAACTTTGTGTGGACAATATACTCTAAGCAAAATATACTTAAGAAACTAACAATTAATTTGGTCTCTCATTTCCCATTCTCTAAATCAGATCCAAACAGCTCTTCCAAAATATCCATGCTGTCCAAGCAGTCCCCAAATATATGTGAACGGCTCATAACTATCTATTTCCTCCTGGTAGATATCCAAACTACTAAAGATACACCCATCAGGTTCCATAGTCGGTACCACTTCTTCCATACATTCCACCATTCCAACCCTTCCCATACCTTCCTGTGCCTCATCTTCGCCGTCCTCATCGTCGTCCTCATCGTCTTCCTCATCGCCCTCATCAAACCCCATCATCTTCATCAACCCCTTCATCATCTTCATCAACCCCTTCATCATCTTCATCAACCCTTTCATCATCTTCATCAACCCTCCATCATCTTCATCAACCTCCATCATCTTCATCAACCCCTTCATCATCTTCATCAACGACTATCATTTACAGTGGCCGATAAAAGCTCCCTGTTGGATACTCGGACAAGCGAATACGACTACCACTCTGGCCTCCACCTTCTGCGCCTCACGCTTTCGCTTGGCGTACGCTTTCTGACTAGATAGATCGGATATACCTTCCAAGAGTAAAACACCCAAACGTTTCCCCCTTTCTGACTTAGTCTTATTATCGCTGCGTCCCTTGCGCATCTGAAAAGCGGATTCTGCAACCTTTTCTGCTAACTGGCTGCTAGACTGTTTCCTTTCTTGTTATCCATCTACTATCACCTGGACTAACTTCATCATTCGAAAATCACAAGTTCACTCCTGGCTAGCGTTAGTTCTAGAGATTCATCTGTATTTTCTGGGGATTATTGATAAGAGCAGAGCGCTTCTCTTCAAATGCCTTCTGATTATCCACTAGATAACTTGGCATATCCTTAACCAAAATTTTCGTATATCGAATACTCAGACCACTGCCGTATTCGGACGAAAAGCGGCTGTGAGATCCAATTTGGCCTTGTCGATAATATCTTTAATCTTGCGGTACTGTTCCTTTTTTGGCGATTTCCAAAAGGCGGACTCAAACATCATCTGGTGAAGAAACAATCCCTCCTCCTATTCGGACTGAATCGAACACTAGGGCGGGACTATGCTTAAGACATAATTGCAGAAATGCTTGAGACATAATTGCAGAAAGTGGTCTGTTTGAGGGGACGAGCGATCGGAGTAGCAGAGGGTCAGTCCAAGTAGGGTACTGCTGGAATGGGAAGGAATGAGCGAGCGCTTCGGTAAAACGTGCGAGAGGGGGGAGCAGGCCGTGGGTGAAATTGGGACCTGAACGGGGGAGGGCCTGGGCGAGTGTAAGCTACACAGGCGAGGGGAATAGTGCATTACAACGCATTGAGACGGATCGTAGTTGAGAATCATTTTGTCCTTCGCTAGACGACTCGTTAACATTAAAGTAAGGAATTTGGCGTTCGTATGAATTGAAGCGTTTGCAATGCGGATCTGTCTCAGAACAGAACCTTGAGTCAGATCTTGCTAAATTGAATTTCTCCAATGATGGTGTCCCGTAATTGTAAGAGCTGGCTGTCGGTGAGGGCTTTGTTCCGGAGGAGTTCCATGGTCCTGGTAGCGGTTGTATGGGGCGTTGTCGTAGGCACGGGGTGATGTGGGAACCAGCGCAGAAACTGTTTAGAGCTTGTATTGTGGAGTGACGGAAATCTAATACGCATTTATTTCTTGGAGGGGTGACTGTCAAACAAAGGAATCTCGACCTGTATTTCAGTACAGTAGGCCGACGAGCAATGCAGCAGACATTGCACGGTTCATCACATGCAGAATTGTTGGGTTATTTCATGTATACGAAGAAACTTTACTTCATTGAGTATCATGTATGGAAGATGTGTCGTTTGTGTCACTGTGACACTACTGGGCCAGATAAAATACACCGTCATTGGGGTCTCGAATGCTTGACATATGGAATGTGGCGAGCATGCAGGATGAGAGGCCGCAATGACTGCAGTAAAGGACATGGGATTTAATCTCTATTGGTCACCCAGCACTGTACGAACAGTATCACCTGCTCCGTTTAGTGAATCGAGTCTTGCATCCAGGACATTGGTTGCACAGTACCAGGGGTACCGCACAAGAAAGATGAAAAGTTTCGTTACTTTTTTGGAAACTTGGAAATGTAGAACCAATTGGCCATCCACGTTGCAACGATGCTCATACCGCACAGAAGTTTGAACTAAAGGTTTCAATGACTGGTTCACTCCATACCCTTCACCCAATGGCTAACCGACCTCATCTTCCATGCATTAAATAACCCAAAAACCCCAATGACATGCCTGTACCGCATTTCTAAATTGGAAATTTCATTATTAACGTAGATTTTTCAGCGAGGCTGACAGATGCATTCATCCACGCGGCTATCTTTTCGTTTTGTGAATGCTGCACTACCGTTCTGTGCAGAACTGTACTGTACTGTACATCGTTGCTGTGCGTACGGGACATTCAGTACGACGGAAAGTTTGGATCAAAAAAGGGGGAAAGATGGGGTAGTTTACTTCGTCGTCTTACCTTCTGGCGAGGGGAATCTAAACGGAGTTTGGAGAGAAGGGCAGGAGGAAACAGAAACGGGTCTGTGCCTCCGTGACCCTGCGACTTCTTACGGATCAAAACGATTTGTTTTGCCCCTCTGGTTACTGGGTAAATTCAGTGCCATCCAACAATCTTTCAATTAGAGTACTGTACAGTGTAGGTTAATATACCATATTGTACCACTGGCGCCTGTACGATAATTGTACCACTGGTGCTGTACGCATATAACAACCGGCGCCTGTACGCATATTGTACCACTGGCGCTGTACGCAGTACAGTGCTCTACACACAAATCCTCACTAGATGCATTTGAAAGCTTCCACGCCTCAGTCTCATACGGCGATCGCTAAGCGGTCAAGCAAGTTCCTCGGATACACGTCAAGAAACAACCCAGATCCATATCATTCGCCTGCGTGGAATCATTGCCAAAACTGCCATTTTAGATCGTTCCTCGCCTCCCACCGTGCAATCATCACTGACCTTCCTTATCGATCTAGTCCTTAATTCCAACACCACACCCCTCCAGTCACCTCTCCAAACGATCCACCATGTTCGACTGAATTCAATCTAACCCTCTCTGCACATCCCAAAAATCCCCACAATCCAACCAGCTACAACGTCCCCTATCTTCATACGGGATTCACGGAACAAGTTTCGGATATCGTCTTCACCCCTCCCGATGACGCCACCTTAGTTCATCAATTCCACAACGTTGTCATCACCAGCCTCAATTACCCTACTAAATCTTTTCTCCGCGCCGTCTGTCAAATTCTTCACTCCCGATACAAATTCCTACAATATGCTCCGGCCCCATCATATCCTCTCGCCCAAATTCGCCTCCGTCTTCAAACTTTGCTTGATCAACATCGCAAAGTGATCCTCGCCTCCTGTTCCACTAATCCTATCTCAATCGATGACGAAGGTTTCGCCGCTTTTCACATTGTGTATAATTGGTTCGGAAAACGTATACCGGCCCTACCCCTCTTCTGCAATCCGATCCCACACTCACCAGATTCCCCATCTGTGTACTTCTTCAACGCCACCATACCAGGTTGTGAAAGTTCCAATGGGAACACTCCAGTGTCATTGACCTTAAGGGTTCCAGATGATGTAATGAATGCGGTCCCACTTGTTTTCCAGAGGATTCGGTCGGCTGGTAAGGAGGCGGAGCGAAAGAATAACACCCGGTTCAGCTTGGAGGATGATTTGAGGTTAATCGCCGTTATGTCAGAGGGAATGGAACGTTACCAGCAGCTACCTTGCTTACATGTCGAGGCCATCGCCACATCCATGATAAACGCTGTTAAATCAAGGACAGACACGTTCCACATCGATGAGGTCCATCGCCGTCTGTATCAACTGCTGTGTTGTTATGAGCAAGTCTTGACAGATGGGTTGGACAACTCGACGACGGTTCAAGCCGAACATGAAAAGTTTATGATGTTTGGCACGGTGTGGAGGTTTTTGAAGGGACGAAGGTTACTCTTTAGGAAAAGTGCTGTGGAGATGGACTTCGCAGAGAGGAAGATGAGGAAAACGGTTTTGGTATGGGAGCGGAATAACTTGCGATGCATACGTGGTGTGCGTTCTAAAAGAACTCGACGTGAACTCACCGTAGGCCAAGCCGAGGAGGGCAAGGATCTGTTCGAGTAACTAGGTTGAGGGCGACCAAGCTTGTCTCCACTTGTGGTAAGTGTATAGAGAACAGGGAAATGTATACCCGGGTGAAGAGGTCAAGGTCGGTCTAGGCAACTTCCTGTAGCGGTCATCAAGGGGTAGGAAGAAGCCCCTATCGATCGCGAAATCAAGGACGGCAAAAGGCTCTGGGATTCACTAACCCTGTACTAGGTATTTCGTATTACATTATCGTAAGTGCGGGCTTGGAAGAAAGTGTTGAATAAGATAGCTTTATTTAGAGACGAACGCATCACCTTTAATTATCAATATTCAGGAGATCGCTATCGCCTTATAGCGCAGGGCCTGGGAATACACAGCAGGGGCCAAATCGGTGGTCTGTTCAAGACGCGCCGATTAACGGACGTAGCACCGTATTGGACAATCAGGCATACGAATCTAACGAGGAGCGAATGTTTTTCGGCGGCAACAGAGGTACTACGCTTGCTGGCGAGAAATGGGCGACTTGTTGCACAGCTTGATCAAACCCGGGTCCAATGCAACCATAAACAACAGCAACCATGGGGTGAAGGTCCAGTCCGCAGTATTCGCATAAATTATGGTAATGGTGGCGTTTCCCCGATTCTTTCCTGAAGATATGACCATGTGGAGGACAAGAACGAAACCCGGATGAGTGCGTACTGATGACAGAGGCATCAAAGGCCTGCGGGCTGGTAGCGAACTCGTATTCATTGATAAAAAATCTAGGCGGAGCTGGTCGCGGATGAAGTAAAAGGATAAATGCGGTCCATTCGAGCCTGCCGTTCCTCTCTGGTCAGTTGGGAGGCCGCAAGGAATCCAGGAGAATGATGTGGAGGATTTGGAAAGCGCTGCTCCCGAGAAACGCGAACACCGTGGAGTAGAGCAGTATGGCGGATGGGCCGAGCTAGCTCGTCACGAAGTGCGTCGGCGGCGAACGCTACCGGTGCCAGTACTTCACACCATGGTGTGATGACCATGAACATCTAACATGGAAGTTGAACGGGAACATATGGTGCAGGAATGGATCCAGAGAAAAGTGGCTCGCCGAGACGTAAACAGACCATAGTAATCCAGACTTCAGGAACAGCGCGGGCACCGTTACCGCTGAGAGGAAGGGTGGAGAAGGGTAATGAGGACGAGGAAGCAATGGTAGATACATGACGCGTTTTGGACACAGGGGTGAGGGATGCCGTGAAGCGATCATACTTGTAGTCCACGAGCTCAGTAGTCAGTTCATGCTGCAAGCCCCGAGGAGGGACCCCGGGGGATTCGTAATGGCCTGACGAAAGCAATTGAGTAGGATTGCAAGCGAAACGGCTGGTATGGGGCAGCTGAGAACGGAGAGAAGCGAGCGGAGCGGAAATCAGGTGACAGGCGAGGAACCCAGAATAAAGAAGGCGGACAGATGGGAGGCAGGCGACAACAGAACCGAGGTAGGCCGCATTGGCTATCCAGAGGGCAGGAGTAAGTACTATACCACCCTTGAGGAAGGGAAATTGAGCGGAATGCCAGGCGTCTTCGAGGTCTAGAGAAGACTTGGTGTCCGAGGTAATTACAGTTGTGGTTACCGTCGTGGCTAGTGAGTACGTCTTCATCCGGAGTATCAAGCGAACATTGTTTGGGTCAGTTGTAAGAGGTGCTATTTTCGAGCTGTGGGCATGAAGTGTACAGCATAATGGGCAACTGAGTACACAAGAGTTCGGCAAACTTTGACCAGTTGTGCACCTTGGACTGTCTTCGGGTTGAGACCGATAGTCCTGAGCATATATAGCTTCCGACGGGCTGCCTTCACGCGATGCACATTTGAATCGACATCCAATCTGGTGGGGGAACTGTGGGGTGATTTAATTTTTGAAAAATATGGTCGGTTGTGGCCCGGAATATCCTACAGGGTGCCCAGTAATACCTCTAAAATTACCCTAAAAAGCCGCCTCAAGCCCCCCAATCTGGTGGGGATTTTTGGGTTATTTTAATACATCGAAGATGTGGTCGGTTATATCCACGAGGCTAATACGTTATGCGGGATAAGTCCTCGCTGATGGGTAACACTACAGTAAATGACCTTGCTTACAGAGCCGGCTTGGTGTGCTGTATTTTATTCCAAGGTATGGTGCTGAGTCGGCTGTCGCAAATAGCATTATATACTAGCTGGTATACAAAGGTCCTTGTACTATTCTCCGGTTCGATCATCAGTGTGGGAACGTTTGGGAGTTTTACTCTTGGAAGATATATCCGATCTATCCATGATTTTCCAGACAACCACAATCGACTCAAAAGGGTATACCGACACAGTAATGGAAAACTGTCCCGCCTGCATCACTCGGAGACTAAACGCAAAACGAGTAAAGAAGTCGCGGAGCTCCTGTTGAGGGCGGAATCTCGAGGGAAGCAGCGGAAGAAGCAAGGCGGTGGACGAAACCCTGACCGTCGTCGCCCGAGGCGCCATAGATATCAATCCCTACAGGGCGAGCAGGATATCTTTTTGGTTGCAGTATCTAATAAGGGTAAATCGTTGGGAGAAGAGATTCTCAGAACCAACTACCCAAGAAGGAGGTGTTGCGAGCGACAAAAGTGCTACCGTGGTATAGTTGAGAGAACAAAAGGAATGATTATGGAAGAGAGTTGAGAAGTCTTCAAGCAAGTACTGAAGTGGCAGCTACTTTTTCTTGGGTCTGAAGTTGACTCTCAACTCCTACTACTCGGACCTTGACTCGAAGTTGTCTTGCCAGCTTCCTTTATGCTTGTGTGCAACTTAATTTGTTGAGCGCCCCGTTCGGGTATGCTGGCTCACAAATTCTCCTACCATTTCATGCAAACGGCCCTTATATAGAGTTTTCAACCCTCACGATTTTTAGAACCTAACAGTACCCATGTATCGTATCTGCAACGTCACAGTACGATGCAAAGCAGCCCTCTAAAAATAATTGAAATAAAATTGTAAGTACAGTGACAGCACAGCCGGCGTAGCATGCCAGCTCATCCAGCGCAACATGCCAGATAATATCTACAATTTTCATTACATCACGCCCCGTCTCTCAAGACGAACGTCCCGACTCGCCATTTTTCCTCTTCTTTTTTATTAATATACTTTGCCTTATTGCTATAACATAAGGCCTTTCAAACAAATAGATATACAGTTGACTACCTGCGAAATATTCCAAAAAATAGGTGCACGTTTAATAGTTCCAACCATCCTTTCCGCTTTCCCGTTTGAATAAGAGCGTAATCGAGAATTGCTTTCAACTGAGTCCCTTTCTGTTCCAAAAAACGAAGCAATGAAGTTGCATTAAAAGAAAAGGTTTTATCCGAAGTGATCCTTTTGGAAGACCAACGGTTCAATTATTTCTTTTTCGATGAATGTCAGGACCACCTCAGCATCTCAGGACCACCTCAGCATTGGCCTCCTCAACTGCAACTGCTATTGGCCATCCAGTAAGATGTTCCACCCCTATAAGGAGATATTTGTTTCCGGAAGAGGTTTCGTTGAATGGGCCGGCAAAGTCAATTGAAAAGGTTTCAAAGAGACCGAAAACTGGAATGTTTAGAGTTTTCTTATACTTTCGTATCGGAGTGAATGTTTGACAGTTATCGCAGCTATTCACGAAATTGAAGACTTCTTTATTGGTAGTGGGTCTAAAATTTCTTCGTAATGAATGTTTTGGTTTTTTAGAGATCTCAATGCCCTAACTCTTCATGAAATGTCCTTAAGATCTTCATTTTTTCTCTCAAAGGGCTACTAGTTGATAACCGGCTTGTTTGTGTTGGAAGTGTTTCCCATTCCACAATGTGAAAGCCTTTTGATTCCTGCGTACTCAATTTATGTGTTCCGGATCAATCTTTCTCATTTACAGTCCATCCAAGAACTTAATTAGTCCGTAAATACCAGCTTCGTACTCGTTATCGCTTGGCGACTGCAACTCGGCGACTCCGATGATGTCTCGGAAGTTTTTTCATTTGGACTCAGTGGATCCCTCAAGCGGGATAGGTAATCGGCAGGCTGATTATTGCGTTCGGGCCTATACACAATTTCAAACCGATATTCTGCGAAAATGTCGAGCCATCGGGCCAACGGTGATGTACATCTTTCTTTTGTAATGCTGTCTTAAGTGCATGGTGATCAGTTATCAAGACAAATTTCTCGAGTGATAAAAGGTACACGCGAAACTTTTTCAGTGCGAAAACAACAGCGGGCGATTCTTTTTCGCAGACTGAGTATCTCCTTTTCGCATCACTCAGAGTGCGACTTGGGAATTAAACGGACGTAGTCTTCCGTTTTCATCTTTTTGGGACAAAACGGCACCCAAAGACCGCTCTGAGGCATCTGTCTCCACAACAAATGGTCTCCTGAAATTTGGATACATAAGCACTAGGGGGACACATAGCTTATCTTTAAGCTCCTCAAATGCAGTTTGCATTTCCTTGTTCCAGTAAAATTGTCCGTTCTTCGTAGTGCTGGCATGTAACGGTGCTGCAGTCTTGGCGAAATATTTGATAAATCTTCTGTAATATGAGGCCAGTCCTAAGAAGCTCGAACCTCCGTCTTTGGGCAGGCCTTGGTGACAACTGTATTTTTTTCGTTTTCTCTGGATCCACTCTGATTCGCTCTTCATCGACGATATGTCCGAATAATTGGATAGGAGTTTTCGCAAAGAAGCATTTGCTCAACTTAATTTTCAGGTTGTATGCAGATATCCTCTCCACTAGTGTCTTAACATGCGATATGTGCTGATCCAAGGGGTTTGAAAATATTACTACATCATCGATATAAACTCTTTCAAATGGAATTCCCTTCAAAACCTTGTTCATCATTCGTTGAAATGTAGCTGGGGCATTCATGAGACCAAAATGCATCACTTCGAACCTGAATTTACCGGCTTTGCTGGTAAGGCTGTTTTTTCCTTACAATTTTCGTCCAATGAAATCTGCCAATAACTGGTGCAAAGATCAATTGAGGTGAAGTATCTCCCGTCCTTTATGTCTTCGAAAATTTCCTGCATATTTGGAATCGGAAACGATAGGGTATCATTTTCTGGTTCAGCTATTGGGAATCGACGCGAAAGCGAAGTTTTCCATCTTTTTTTGGTGCTACCACAACTGGAAACAACCATGGGGATGAAACTGGTCGAATAATATTATTTTTCAGCATATTTGTAACATTCTCTGAGACAAATTGGTCACATTTCGGCGGCTAACGTCTAGACCTGTAGTAAATTAGTTTAGTATCGGTAAGTTCGAACGAGTGAGTAAGCGGGACACTTGCTTGTCTTAAATCTGAAACGCTCCATGCAACTACTTCGGAAGTTGTTAACATGTCGGATATTTTCATTGAGGCGGGGGCTGGAAGTGCTGTACTTTTTCTTGAATTTCTCCAATTTGGCGCTGTTCTTCCTCTTGATTGTCACCCTCCAAATTTTGAAGGACCTCTTCCGTCGTGCTCACATCTTCATATATGGGACTCGACATATTCTTGTTTTCTTTGCAAAGTTAATCTTCTGTCATGCCCTGAATTCCGTCCTTTGATTCGATATTACCGCAAAAAGAAACACATTCAGGTTTTAAACTTATCCAAGAATTCCAGTCGTTATCTGTTTCAAACCCAGAATCATAATCGTCCCATGCCATGTTCATTACCCCCTGAGGGTACCCGTTTCCACTTCCGAAAGTGTTAGTTGGTTCCGAATCTTCGCTGTCATAGCTAGAAGTGAAATCTTCACTGTCTGTTTCTTTTAAATCTTCAGGATGCGTGATTTTGTCGAAATCCAGGGGCATCTTCACGTTTCTGCCGTTAATATTAATTGAAACCATTTGGTTGCCCAAGTCAATTCATGTCCCTAGTCTTTCCATGGTAGGGCAGCCAATGATTGATCGAAAGGGGGCCAGGCATGACAAGAAAGTCTACATCAACTTAGAGTACCCAAAGAACAAGGAAACTTTGTCAACAGTGCCAATGCATTTTGAGACGGTTCCATCCGCTACAGTTATTTTTCGAGTAGTTGGAGTAATTTCGAGACCTAGATCTGTCACCAAAGTTTCTGAAATGAGGTTTGGAACAGCGCCCGAATCGAAAAGAGCATGGGTTTTCATTCCTAGTCTTTTGACTGGTACAAGCTTAAGACGTCGTGGTGCTGTCGAGGCCGATTGAAGAAACAGTTTCTTACTTTAAGCGGATTTCCACGATCCGGTAATTTTTTTGAGTTCTTTTCTCGCATCCTCTGCGTCGCCTGTCAAAAGATGACCAAACTTTATCCCAGTTGGGGCCGAGGCCAGCTCTGCCACCAAATTGTACTTCTTCACATACTCTAGAACGTCCGTTGGGATACTCCTAACTTTCTTACTCTTTTTCGTTTTCTTAGCCGGATTTATTTCCACTCCTGGAACAACGTGATCAGATCTCTTTGTTCGGGGAAGTACAGGTGCTGGGATATGCTCCATTATTCCATAATCTAGCCTAGGTTTTTCCAAAAAAATGTTCCCTCCCCCATCCCTTTTTTGTCACATTGACTTGACTGATTTCTTCAGCGATGTATACACTACCGGCATCCTTCAACCTTTTATCTTCTCTGTTTTGTAAGATTTTCATCTCTGGTCCTGACTCGTTCCTCGCGTCCGAAAAATTTGCTCTTCTATTTGCTTTACACCAGCAGCTACTTTCATGATGCCCATATCGTCCGCACTTTTCACAACAAGTGTTTCTATGGAGATTATCAGGACACCTATTTGCAAAGTGTCCAGGCTTGTGACAGTAAGAGCAGACTTCTGCGGCCTTAAGGACCCTAGACTGGTTCTTCTTAATGGTAAGAGTAAGGGTTTCCAACTGCGAGGTTATGATGTCAAGTCGATTATCGAATCGGGTTTCCAGCAGTTCTTCAAAGTTTTTGACATCGCTCCTGTCAGATTCCAATGCTGCTGCATTAGTAGCCGGCCTTTGATAATTCTTTTCAGGATATACAATAGGCATTGATGTACGGGTTTCCCTCGGTACCTCACTCAGTGACTGAAACGTCTCCGAATATTTCACAAATTCTACTATGGTACCCTTCAGTTCATCAAAAGTGTGAGGGCCCTTGATGAGGAGGAAATCGGAGAGCCGCTTACCCCCCATAGACGCCTTACGCAGCATTCCGTACTTGGCTTGGGCGTTGAACCCAGACTTTTCATAAAGATCACACAAGTACACCAATGAGCTTAACAAATCGTCGAGGTTGAGCCGGGCCTCTATAGCGGTACGAATCATCTCATCTGGTTCTACCTTCTTAGCATACTCTTTCACAAGCCACTCATGTACCTCACCAAATTCATGCCCATTTCTGTCAAGAGATCACCCGTTGATAAAGTTGGTCTGTAGCTATTCTGAGGCTAGGGGTATGTCCGACAGCAGAAAAATTAATCAAAAGAGCACATACAAAGGGGGGACGTTTCATTGGCGCTCAGCAAAATATGCCCTAATTCTACTGCGTTTTGACTTTTTTCGTTACTGTACAAATATTTTCCTGCAATTTAGGGTTTTTTAGGGGTTTAAGGGGTTTTTAGGCGTTTTTAATGGGATTTAGGGGATTTAGGGGGATTTAGGGGTTTTAGGGGTTTTAGGGGGTTTTAGTTACCGGTCGGGTGGATTTGGGTGGCCGAGGGTATTTGTTGCACATGTTATTTATATGTTCTGATAAGGCTTGTTTTGTCCTCGACAGTGTTCAGGAGTGCTTCATTGTCTTTCTAACAACAGTTCAAGCCCTAGAAGTAAAAATATTTTGGGTTATGACAATTTTTCGAAAATGTCGATTTTGGCTATTTTTGATGCGGTTGTACCGTTTTTTCTAGGAAATGGATTACGACCTATATTAACCCGTCATTATAAGAAATGAATGGAATAGGCAGTGTATCACAACACTTTTATGAAAAAGTGTGCAAAGATAGCGTCATGCAGACTCGTGGTGTTGCCATGTTTTAAGACGGTTTTGGCCGTAAACACGATTTTGTGGAGTGTTTGTTCAATTAAAGTATGAATCTTGTGCTTAGGTGGTCCTTTGATAGTGGTATTCAGCGTCTATATTATATTTTTGTGCTGCGATCATGGCCTACGCAGTGATATGGGTCGGGGCTACCTGATTTTCCCTACTAGATCCAGTTTTTGAGATTGCAGTGAAACCCGATGAAACGAACAGTTGATATTAGTAAGGTTTATGTTGGATACGCTGCAAGTCAAACTCTGCATAAAAGTGGCCAATGCAAAAAACTTGCTCTCCAAGCGGAAGTGATGACGGCTCTGTTTGCGAACAAGTGATCCAATGTGCTCTTAGTGTGATCTTGGGACCTTGTAAAGTGAGCTGGATACAAAATTCGCTTTTAGCCGAAAAATACGCAAGGAATCGTTTGTAGTAAGAAATTGGGTAAGGTTTCCTGAACATGAGGATCTGCTGAATATACATAGGTGACGCACTCAAAGCATTTGTTAAAATTGCTTCCTAACTGAGAAAAGTAAAAACTGAATACCGTCTTGCCTTTATTGAATCCTTGAATCCATTTGGTAGAGAAATGATTTTTAAATTCTGATAAATGGAGCAGTTGGTATTAGGGTGCCTTGTTTTCGGTGCGTGGAATGTAATGCTCCGGTGATTGGTGTCGATAAAAAAATGACACAGGGCGACCTTTTTTGTTTACTAGATCCAATTGGGGATAAATATGACTTGAAATCCGTTGGATTGCTTATATCACAAGTGTAGGAAGAGTATGATGTTGTCCGGGATGTAAGGATTTGGAGAATGTATTTATCTTCAATCAAGTCATTGGCTGGTTCAATGCTTCCTAAATGAGAAAGGAGACGTAAAAATACTTATGGTCTTTATTCAATTTAGTTGATGCGTGTGTTTTCAGTTGCAACCTGATGAATACAGCAGATCACCTTAGTAAGTATTTGCATGGTGCTCGTAATGTGAGGTTCAGGCTAATGGTGGGGTGGGAATATATGCCTTGAAATCCGTTGGAGCGATTGTCCTAAAAATGAATTTTTAACGGACGCCCAGTGTGACCTTTAGAGCATGGATGGAGAGCTTTTATCGTTCTGATGAATATCAAAGTCTTACGCGATCTAGGAGTGAGAGTCATGTTGGAAGGAGGAATTTTGCCATTTACGTTCATACGGACTGCTCAAGAAACATAGGACTTATGGATAAATGACATTGAGGGCCATCCGCACTTGTTTCTAACTGACATGATGTAGCAATGGTAAAGAGATTTTTGACCTCTACAAGGCTCATAGAACTTGAGCGTCATTCTAGGCTCTATTTCTATAAAAATGATCATGAAATCTATCACAAACGGCAGGGTTTTAGGGTATTTATTACAACAGAGAGATTGTAGTTTGCCATTCCTGGTCTTACTTGCAAAACAATGATCATAAAGTCTACCTTGCATGGCCTTGAAATTTCAGTTCGGAATGAGAGAATTTGGAGCGAGCCGTCATTTCTGTATATTGTGTTTTGAAATAAATGGCAGCGAAGATCATCCGGACATATTTCTATCTGACATGATTTCACCATGCAAAAGAGGTTTTGGACAACAACGACTTTCTGTGAAATACAAAGTCTTTCCCGGTTCTGTTTACATAAAAATGACCATAACGTCCATCATATACGGCGGGGGATTCGTAGTGTGTAATTTTCGGTTCTACTTCCAAAAACATGTTCATAACGTCTAAATAAAACGGCCAGGAGCCGGCGGGTTGCAATGGAGAGAGTTCAGAGCAGGCTGCACATATAGTTCTTGGATTTAGGGGTTTTCAATTTGGGTTTCATTCTTGATTTCAGTTGCCACGTGTATATCACAATTTTTAGAATTACAACTGTAAAATCAATAGTCAGTTACTATTTGCTTTGATTTGATTCTGCGCTTGCAATTAATTTGGGTACTTAAAGTCCAACGTTTTTCTTCCGTCTCTTCCTTCTCCCTCTCCAAACATATCCACATCTACCCTGCATCTCCACCCGCACCTATATCAGAATCAACAGATTATATTTCTCTACTAACTTAACTCGTTGCATACCTCTCTAAACATCTCTCTTCCAAATGGCGCAAATGTTCCGTGCCTGTTTTAGCATCAAGCAGCTCAACATCATCTCCGATGCGATGTCAGAGAAGGCTCTTCGTCCTGTCGATAATGCCACTGTCGAAGTTATTGCGGAGGACATGAAAAGTTTTGGTTTTGACCAAGCGAAGAGAGGAACATTTATCATGGGAATCAAGACTTCGCATAGAGCTCACTTCAACGATGTCGCGCCCGGCTCTATGAAGGGAATGGTTTGGAACTTGAGCGCCAGGGAATTAGAAGCACTTCCATCCATAGATCTATGCACCTCACAAGCGGACGCCGAGTCGGATCTGAAAGAATTCATTTTTATTGATGGCCGTCACCGACACAGGAGCATTGTTCAGGCCTTCTCCGATCGGGATGACATACTGGAAACGTACTTGTACTTTGATGTTTTCCTCAATATACCTACAAGCCAGGCCTTAGTGATGTCTTACAACGCATCTCGCATTGCGAAATCGTCAGTTCCGTGCTTTCTCGACGAGTTGATCTGTATGAGAGGCCAGAAGTCCAAGCACGAATTACATTCTGCGATGAGGTTGTCGAAGAAACAGGTATCCGTTCTGAAGCATTTGAATGCCTGCATTACTCCCCTTTCACAGAGAGTGATCCAGCGTTGGCGCTCTTTGGGCCTCTTCTCGCTATCTAACATCATGGACAGGGGAAACAGAATGCTATGGACTCTTTGCATGCTTTTTCGCCTGGTACCATCAGATTGACGATGATGCGAAGGGGAAGAAAGAGCGCACTTTGCTCATCTCTTCACGCAGCTTCTTTGTTCTCATTCCCGTTTGATGTTGGCTATGCAAGGATTTGTGTTCGCCGCTATTGTTGTTGTCTACCGGCAGGTTCACAAGAAAAATGGCTCCTTAAGCGCCGCGGGAGTTCTTGAAAGGGTATCCAGCAGCATTACGATCGCTATGCTGGATATACTACCGAGATGGAAAGCCGAAAACAACAGTCTATCAGATGCACAGAAAATGTTTTGGGCGCTTTTTGTGACTTCGATTTCTTCCACTGCCCCATTTGATCAAGATTTGGAACAAGCTCATTCTAAATTTCGCGAGGTGTTGCAGGGTGTGGGTTCGGTCGAATTTGCTTGTGAAGATCTTGCACCAGCAAAACATCTATTCGACTCCATCCAGTCTCGTCTTTCCTCACCAGCTCGTGGCATGAAAATTGGGAAGGGCACAAAGAAGCCAGATGAAGCAACATCCCCTCCAAAAAAGAAAATGCGAGTCGAAAGTCATGACGTATCTGACGTAATTGTTGAGGGGAAATCTCAAGAGGCTGCTGACGAAATCACCGAAACGATCTCCGAATACATACCAAAGGGGAGTAGTCCCAACGTCATTGTTGCTCCGATCCCCCAAAACACCGTGGATACCAATCCAAAGCTCGAGGTGGTGGAACCTATTTTGAAAGTAAGGGAGAAACGCGCCTCGGTCGCAAAGGTGGTACATCTTACGTCAAAAGAAGTTATGGGGAGGGAAAAGATTCTTCAAATATCTGATGATAGCGTTGGAAGCACGGACGAGAAGTGTCTTGATGTTCGGAACGTGGAGAAAGTGAAGATGCATATGCCAGCACGTGAGGAAGCTGATGAAGAGGTTGCAGACCGAACCGAAGACGATGCTGCAATTATGATTCTGCCTTCAAGCGCCCGCAGGCACCGAGAAAATACTCATTTAAGTGTTAGAAAGACTCGGAGTAGCGAAAGGCTGCGCTCTAAAAGGGACTTCTGCGATTCCCATCGCAGTAATGAGGTCAAGACGCAGCGCGAACAGGTCCCCTCGCAAAAGGCCAAACGAAAGAACTTCCCGGGAAAACGGGCATCTGAGCCTACCCCTCAACCGTCGAGTTCATGTGGACGTATTGATCCAGAAGTTCGACGCAAAATTGCGTGCGCCTCAAACTGTCTCGAGCTGGCTGATAAATACCTACAACAAATCGAAATCGTTCAGGTATCGCAGCATGAAGAGAGAATTCTCGAAATCGAGCCGGAACCTCTCCACAATGGAGCGAAATGGATTGGCTTCTTCAAGTCCTATGATAACTGCTACGGACATACTGTCTCCGAAGTACTTGAAGAGATTTTCCTTAAGAACTATAACATGGAGTATGCCATAAATGAACGAGACTGCCGTTATGTCTCCTGAGAAGTCATTTGGAAATGGAAAGCTTAAATTATACTCTCAGACGATCGTTGTCTCGCCAGAGTTCGATGGGTCTTTGTCGAATATTGCTTCGACATGCATCTGCCACTTTTTGGTTTACGCTAATATCCCTGAGATCCAAACATCGCTTAAAATTCAGTCGTTGAGCTCCGAGGGTTTAGAAAGTGACCTTCACGCATTTCTCAAATTGGAGTTTAGCAAAATCATGCAGAGATTCCCTCGTTATAAAATTCTCGACGTCACCGGCGAGGATACGGAGGTTCTCAAGGAATTTCTCACCGTGACCCGTCCATCATCTCCGACAGTTTTCCGAAAGGTCATGGCATGGGTGTTCGATGGCCGGAGGTCGACATCAATTGGGGTCTTCGAGGCGTTGAGATCTATGTCCTGAAGAAGTGCCATTGTGGTGGTCATTCGGTCCTTGGAAAACATAATGAAGGTGCTTTCAACCGCCATCCTGAAAGAGATAACCTTGACAGATCTGTTTCTGTTCCTTTTCTGATGACACTGCATCAGTCGGATAGAGTGATTTCCGAAATTGGTTTGAAGGCACATGTAAGCATTTTTCTAAGTAAGAACACCCCTACATCAGAGTCAGACTGTTACAAGAGGTTCAACGATGATGGAACTCCGGTGGAACTTGGCGCTTTCATTTCGAAGGAGCAGGCCAGGGAAATAATCCAGCGTGGGGAAAGGCCTTTGCCATTGGTTCTTGGGCAGGCATATTTAGTTGACTCAGAGAGTGGCGTCAAGGATCACAAGCATCGCCTATCGCCGTTTGAACAGCGGGAGCTGTTTGTAAGCGGTATAACAGATAAGCTGTACTGGCTCTTTTTCCATGACGATAGCCTAGCTTCTAAATTCAACCACAACAGTGACGGCAGTTGCGTTGTCTACGAACGGCAGCTGGACCCCGCACAGCTCACGGAAATATACTCAGAAGGAACGAAAGCGCTAAAAAAGAACCACCTTGTTGTTCCGATGTTGTACCCCAAGCTATTGGAAAGGCTGTTGAAGTCCAAACAATGCTACGAATGTCCTATATGTGGTGCTGTAGAACTACTAGTAGACTATGGAGCAAGTTACACATTCACTTAGCGTGTCATCAACTTGGGAGTAAAGAATGTAATCCGAAGCAATGGGGAGGTGCTAAAGGGTAAACAACTCGCAACCAAACAGTTAAGTTAAAGAGCTTATTTTTCAGAGCACCATGACACGTGTATTCCAAAAAATTGCCAATTACACGTGGCAAAAAGGCTCCCTGTAAACAGGGGTTATGTGACGAGATATGGTAAGAAAAACCTCCTAACCGGTGGCGGTCTTGAAAACTCCTGGACTATCATCCTTTCGCTGGGTTACATCAATGGTTTTGTGTACCAAACGGCAAAATTAGGGGTCCAGTCGTCCCCAATCGAGTTGTCGGTATCGCTGTCTAACTGTTTCAGGCATTTTTTCTGCAGCACTTAGCGCAGTGAAGCAGCACGTTTCCTTGTTGAGGTGGCTCTTCGGCAACCAAGGCAACGCCTTAGATGACATTGCGCTACTCTCCTAAACCTAAAGAACTGGGGTCTCAGCTAACAAAAGTAATTTATATCGGGCAGTGAAGAGAAAAAAAGTAGAGCAATTTAATTAGAAACTAACAGTTATAGCTTTTTCAATTCTTCGTCAATTTGGCGATCCATTTCTTCGTCAAAGTCCATATAACTACTCTCATCGCTCTCGGAGCTCTTTTGAGAGGAACATTCGCTCCTATTATCCTTAGGAGGACCTCGGCTTATCGCGGATTTCGTTTTCATCACAGGTTCCTTCTGAACAATTTGTTTCCTGCTTGACTGGGCATCACTCTCACCCGGTGGCGATTCGTTTTTCCTCTGAGCTGTGGTCTTAGAAACTGAACCTTTTTTGCTCGTTAAGTTTAGGAGAGCCAGAGGTACCTGCTGTGTCTCTTTGGAAAGGTCTCTTCTTGGGGCGTATTTTCTTGAGAGTAGATTTTGCGGGTGCCGATGACTTAGTAGTCCCTTTTTCGGAAAAACTTTCCTTAGACGCTTCATGAGCAGCAGAAACTTCTCGCGAACTATTCGTAGTGTCATTTTTGGGTCCTTTACTGCTTTTGGGAACGGTGGACCCTGAGACCGGACGCGCTTTCGACGACACTTCTTTCAGCTTGGAATGGTCGTTCTCATTCCAACCGATTTTTGACCCCATAATGAACCCAGGTAAAGATGATATGATTTGTTGGAGGTTGTCCACAGCGTTCCTCTCAACGCCGGCTGCCCTTTGGTCTACTTTCAACTTCTTCATGAACGATGACCAACGATCGGAGGCATTAGAACCATGCACTGCGGATCGATATGGGCCGAGACATCCAGAAAAAATTAAAGGATTTAGGGGAAGCACGAAGCAGTCCACCACCTCATTAAAGGAGAAAACTGACGCCCCTGGCGGAGAGGAAGACTTGGGAACGTCAATATTCAAGGGGAGCGTGATTTGAAGGAATCGGCTGGATCCTTGCTCCACTTCGTAAGCTTGAAGTCCATTTGAGTCCAGGGGCTCTTCGTCAAAAACGACTCTCATGAGCTCCTTAGGGCCCTGACTGGGAAGCGTGAACCTGTAGAAACCTTCTAGGGACGGTAATATGTTCAGCAGGTCGTTCGAGTCATATCCCCTTCCCTTTGAAAGAAACTCAATCCACTTCACAAGCGATCGAGGGGTAGCGGACGGATACCACATCACCCATTGATTTTGCGTCTTGCATCCTTTCATAGGCAGTTTGCGATCCAGTTGATCACGATTCGCCTTCGGCAATACGCACACGGTGAGAAATGCACGTGTCAGAACGAAGCGGCTCACTGCAAGAGTCCCTATCCAAATCATCGCTGCCTCCTTTCCGGGGCGAATGTCGCCGTCTTCGAATTTTTCAATTTTTAGCATATTAAGGTTGAGTTTGAAGTTTTGCGATCCATTTTCTCCCGAATAGTCACTAAGTAAAGAGTTTTTGTTCTCGTAGCACTGGACATCCAAGCTGTACTCCGTTCGTGATGTCGTGTCCACTAGGCGGAGTTCATTTTCAGGGGATCGAGTGACGAAACCAGGTATTGAATTGGGAATTTCTTTGCCCTTTGAGAAGAATACGACGGGGATCTGTACAGCGCCAACGTTAATTTTTGGGAGATATTCAGCAAGGAGAAGGGCTTGCGGGGTGCCAGGCTCCATCATCGTGCGACTATCGTCATTGAAGAAGAGAATGCCACTCAAGCTCTTACTGTTAGAGATGTTGGTGAGTTTGGAAAACATGGGGAGATGGTAAAGGAGGAGGCTGAATGTAGATGGATGGTAGAGGAGGAAGATGGATGGTAGAGGAGGAAGATGGATGGTAAAGCAGAAGGGTGAATGTACATGGATGGATTTTGGTAGCGATGGGACTGGGACTCGCAGTGTGTCAAGTGGAAGGATGGGCGTGGTATATATCTATTTTCAATGTCCACGTGTGTCCACGTGTAATTTGAATTTTTTCGATTTACACGTGTGTTCTGAATTTTTCAGAATTATGCAGAATTTACAGGTCAACCTCATCACTCTTCTCTTCCCGCCCCATTCTTAATCAACGGCTCTTTCACACCCCCGGCCACCTTTCCATACCCGCCCCCACTTACCCGTCCTCCAACTCTTATCGGCACACCCACTCATTTATCTTGGCCGACCTGCCACAATTTTTACAGAACACACGCCCACTCTTTCCTTTCACTCACCCTCTACTGAAACCTATACGCTAGCAGCAATGTTTATCACCACCGAACTTGCTGGCTCCAGTGTATGTGGTATCCTTTTGTACTATTCCAATCCTTCCAGAACTCGTCCTACTCGAAACACATGGCCACTTTCTGCGGTATTAAGGGACGACATTCGTCTATTACTCACCCACAACTGCCTACCCGAATTGATGCTTGTTTATTACAAGACAGGTCCTTCTGAAGCTCCGACAGTTGTGAATTGCCACATTTTTGTGAAGGAAGGTACAATCAATCTTCTTCTTCCAGATGGGACGTCGGCAGCCGTGGATATGGACTCGCATAAAAGCCACAATAACCGCTGCCTCTCTGCGAAATTCCCATTTAGGGAGATTCCTGTACCCACTGGAATATTAAGGGATACGAATGGGGAATCACATAGATCGGATACTGAATGGAAGGTTTCGTGGGAGCTGCTACATCCATTCTTCCATTCCTTTCGGGGAGTGGATCTGGCGAAAACTTGGATCGGATGCCTCATTCTCCACCAAGCTGCATGCCTTCAAGAGCTCTTACGCGTCATGAAGCTTCCCTGGGATGCGCAGAATGCACTTTACCAACAAGTGGAAGCAGAAAATGGAGATGACCAAGCTATTGATGAATCTGCACCATTCATTTGCTGGATATGGTGGTCTTTATCGAAACCAGTAGATTTAGGTGCTTTCCTCAATTGCCTTTACGATCAGGAAAAGCTATCGTTCGATTATCTGAAAGAAGTCCTCTGTGAAACACATCCATTTCGCTCAGGGTTCTATCGGATTTTGCTGTCGGAAGAGGTCAAGAAGGACGATAATGACCATGATATCATGATTCTCTGGCACACAGAGTCGTTCCTTCAATATGAGATCACGGTCACTTCTGGGAGGGATGAATCGTTGGAGGCGAATAAGTTTGGGCCTAATTGTTTGAAAAGAGTCCGAATGACGCTGCAAAACGCATCTGTTATTCCTCTCCCAGCAGGACAGTCCTCTTCATACTGGGATGCCAGCCGATCACTGGGTCGGCAGACGAGTTTCCTTGTGAAAACATCGTTCCATAAGCTCCCATGCTCTTTCAGTCCTGTTAGTAACCCCTTGATGTCGCCCCAGGAGGCTGCGCTTTGGACGGACCACCGCCTTGGTCCGTCTCGGAAACTTGCCGGCCCGCTGCGACAATGTTTCGAGGCAGAGGGGCTACTGGGATTATCAATGCTATGGAAAGTAGTAGATGAGTAGCACAGAAACAGAATAAAATTTATTTATCTTTTCACCACTATGGTCGTTTTCACTAGTTTACGAATATCAAGGAACGAAGATAGGTTCTTTAAACCTTGGCGTACTAGGGTTTTCTGACGATTGGCGTCCACTTCTTTTGCAACATTATCGCACCATGCCTTTCTCGTCCACTGGTAGCTCTGAGACCTTACCACACCAGCCCCAATGCATGTTTCTAGAGATGAGTTAATGAAAACAAGGTTCACAGACTTATGTTCAAACGATATCTCCGCTATTTGCGTTCCTTCTACTTTCAGATGAAATGCAATAGGTACCGTCACTGAAATAGAGGCCACATCATCATAAAGAAGATCTGAAGTGTCCACTATAGGGTAGGGAGCGTCCGATTCGTCATCCAGGTAGATCTTATCGTTCCCCACGACAGCTGAGTAGAAACCAGTATAATGAGGAAAAGACCGTAGCAAAGGAGTAGCAATATGAATTGGGACTCTTTTCATGGAATAGACATTTCGTATAAACTCCCTTAAATTCAGTGGCTTTGGAGTTTGCCACCACACAAAAAGGTTCCCCTCTCGATTAACTTTCGTTGGAACAAAGGCTTGCGCTTTTTTAGGACGATTCATGCATATTTCTAATAAAGCACGTGTGCTCATGTGGTGAATGACGGTTAGCGCCGCAATCCATTCCTTGGCAATCCGCTCTCCATTCAAAGAACTGTCTTGGTCATAAAATTGGCCGATATTGCTCGTCTGTAGTTTCATCATAGGGAGTTCTGAGTGATCGGAGAGTATTGGACACCTGACGTTGTATCCAGTCGCATATGTTATCAAAAGAATTTGATGGTTGATAAGTCTGCAAGGTTCGAAGTTCAACCGCCAGTACATATGTTGTTTTCTTTCAGGCGAAACTCTTCCCTTTGCCAGGACAAGGCACCCTCAATAATTTCGGGAGAGGCGGCGTTCGGAAAATGGACTAATGTCACCAGAGAAAGAACTCCGGTCCGATTGCGAATAAATCCTTTCAGACGAAGGCTTGGTGGCGCGAAACCCCTATATTCGGTGTTGTACTCCTCGTAGTCGAATACCACTGCCGGAAAGGTAGATGGGTAAGGTGAGCTAGAGCGTTGGGGAATACTTTGAGACGGTTTTTCGGCTACGCAAAACATTTTCTTCGAAATGTTTATCAACTGTTGATGAGCCATAGCGGGTAAAGTGATTTTCTAATTTAATAACCAGATTAGACTGCGCCACATCAGTGATCCCAAAATCCATTTCAGAGAGAGCATCTATGCCACGTGTAATTTACAATTTTTCGAAAAACACGTGGTGCGACGTTTTCCCATGTTCCTCACCACTTCCTAGTACGTGTGGCCCGACACCGCAGCCCATAGCCGGTTCGCATGCAACCTTCGTCTGCGCCGGCGCCGGCTCCCTTCTTCCAACATACACAATCAGCGTACGACGCCTTCTATTGCCACTCTGAATCCTCCTTCCACCCATCACCGTTTCTCCCCGTCCAGTGTCAGATCTCACTCCGCGCCATATACCAACCAGGCCGATGGGGGTCTCACATACGCTGGGACCCGACCTCCACCCGACCCCCAGGCGGAGTTTGCAACGTGTAGATTACAATTTTTCGAAATACACGTGGAAAAAGTACCACAAATAACCATAAATTGATAATGAAAAAAAGGGCAAGCCGGGAGCACGCGGCAATCACTGAACTATTGACACGTGTAACTAACAATTTTTCGAAATACACGTAATCAGGAGGAGTATACAAATGGCACGCCTGGGAGCGATGCCGCAATTTCTAACATTTAGCCGTGTCTGTGTGTGACAACGTATTTTAATGTGTTCTGGCTAATCCCTTCCGCTTCTCCGACTAGCTCTTAGCTCTAGCTCCTACCTGCTCAACGAAGCAAAGCGCCCTTGTTACCAATATCCCTACCCACATACAGTATCTTTCGAATTGACACTGCATCCTGTAGTCTCCTCTATCATTTGCTAAGGAGGAATGAAACATTTGAGAGAGGAGGAAAGCGAGGAGAAAAGGGTGGATAGGGTGCGACGAAGATTCACTTGCCGCACCTTGGGAGACAGCTTGTGGAGGTCACCCTTCCTATTTGGGCTTGTTGGGGATGAGGTGAACGAATTTATATCCAAAACACTGCGTCGAATTCCTGGTTCAAGCGAATTCGGCGACACCCTACTGACTGTTTCTTGAGTAGTTATGCCGATCCATTTCTTCCCTCTTCACATCCAAATAGGAGGTCAACATCGCCTGAAAGAAATCATTCCACCCCTTTCACCCGCCCTTCCCCCGACATTTCAATTAACATTGAAACCTCTGCGCCGACATCAAATCTCATGGTCAAAAGTCTTCCGCAGGACCAACGTAATTTCTTATCATCACACTCCGAAATGGTCCCCAGCGAACAACACGAATCTGATGGCGACGAAAAGACCCCCAAAAGCACAATCCGGTGTTTTTAAGGGCGAGAGAAAGGGGAAAAGTGGTTGCTCAACAACACGTGTGTGGTTGCGAGCCCAATCTCTGGTTCATATTCGTCCCTATGAATAGGTTGTTTTCTTGGCTCCGAAATCATGATCGGTTTATGACTTGCGTACGCCGATGTGCTCGCAGTTGGAAGTTGCCGGAACACGTTACGGCCGGTTTCCGAGACCGCCCATTCCAAGAAACAAAGACACAACTGGTGGAGAGCTACATTGCCGAACAGAACAGAATTCTGCTCCTCAAGGGTTTGTCCTCATTGGAAAGTCTGGTGGGGTCAGCCGTTCTTATGATGCCCGCTCTTCCAAAATGGGAGTTTAACTCCTGTGCTGTAGACGTGACACTGGCCCTTGTGCCGGCCCTCCTCCATCGGGCGCATCATATGGGCTTATTCCCAACAAAACCAAACGGAATGACAGCAGCTGTCGACATCCTCGCGACCAAAGTACTTAGGCTGCTTCATTTCTGTGATACTCCAAATCTCTCAAGTAGGGTGAGAGAAACATGTATCGAGCTTGCTCGTGGAAATGGATGTAGCATGAATTGGACCTGGAAAGCAACGGCAAGTCAAGGTTTTCTTGAAATTCATGACGTCCTACTAGATCTATATGGGGAATTCTTTAAGGGAGATGGCCTATCATTGTTCAAAGGCTTATTTCCAGCCCGTGTTCCTGAAAGCTATCAACACAATGACATTCATTCCTGGTTGATGTCAATTGTCTCCCAGAAGGAATGTCGTCGTGGCTTGTATGTATTTGAGCTTGCATTATCTACAGAGGAGAACAGAGATAGAGACTATGAGAAAATTATCAAGTTTCTGGAATGCGACTGGAATGTGGGATCTCACGCTGACAATGAAGAAGTGATCAGCAGTAATGGGTCCTTAGTAGGAATCATATCTCTTATGAAGCCCAATTTGGTCCACTTTACTGCGGGCCTGCGGATTGACGGAATTTTTTATACATACGATGGGATGAGAGATGGCAATTTATTAAGCCGTGCTAGTATTTCTTCGACCTTTGGTAGCTCTGAGGGCCATTCTGTAGATCGGTCATTAGTGCTGTATATTATCGGGTAGGCTTTGATGGCGTAGTGATAAAGACAGAATGTGTAAAGAAATATGACAGCTTTCTAAACAAAGTTCTAAATGCTTTTTCAAATGTTTTCGACTAACGCAACAGTTTTAGAACGCCATGAAGCGCCTGGAGTCCAGTCGACCAGATATGCTCGTAAATGCCAATTTCGATACATATTCTCTTCATGACAAGGTAGCGCATACTATTAGCTTTTTCGCCGTTCGCTCTCTTAGTGCTGAGTGTCTCCATCGACCTGGTTGCGATATGGCGCGGAGTAAATACTGACTGAATGCTGAAAGTGGTCACATCAAGACTATACAAAGTGGACAAAAACACCAATTTTGTCGTTTTCATCGATCAAATTTATTATATATGGGCCATGAGTGTAAAAAACGCACAATTGGGCCCTCATTGTCTCAAAAAAGGTGCGAATATATACAGCAACTCTCATGATCTCCCCGTTGTACACAGCACAAGTGGTATTTGAAAAAATGTGAAAAACGCGTGTCAAGAAAACGCGCAAATTAGAAAATGCACAAATGGGCCCTCCATTGTCCTCAAAAAAGGTGTGAATATAAACAGCAACTCTGCAACTCTCATGATCTCCCCGTTTGTACACAGCACCGGGTTGTTATTTGAAAAAGTGTGAAATACACGTGTCGAGAAAACGCGCAAATTAGCTCCAATACGAAACTTACTTATTGAACAAAGTAATGTTGCGATGTGCAGGGACACTTTTATCCTGGTTGATTACAAGTACAGAGGACCCCCAACCTTTCCATTACTCACAGTAAACACCAACTTCTTCTTTCATTATTCGCAGTAAACCACCGACCCAATTTCCCCCTCTATCTCTATAAAAGGAAAAATTCGAATCAGTGATCACCATTAGAAGGATCTGGACAACTTTATTGGGTGAATGACTACTGGCACAATGCCACGTTTTACCGATCTTATTTCTTCCTTTTTGAGGGATGCTCGCATTGAGATGACCTGCGACACAGCATGCTCTTCTGCTCTCATCTGAGCGAAGAAGAATCCATTGAGAGGGGATGGGAGATTTTTCTCCAATATGCAACGGCAAGCTGAGTGTACGGCTGCGAAGCGAACCCAGGCGTTAACGCACGGAGCTTGGTATCAATAAGAGACATTTGTTTTCGATGTCAGACTAGTGTTAATACGGTGCAATGTGCCTATGAGGAGATGTCGGTGGAAAATATAAATGGTGTTGTAAATATTGATCCTTTGGGAGTTTGCACCTCCCGTGTGCGATGCGTGCCATCCACCACTCCATAAAGTTAAAGATACACTGTTTG
This sequence comes from Kappaphycus alvarezii, assembly GCA_002205965.3. Lineage (NCBI taxonomy): Eukaryota > Rhodophyta > Florideophyceae > Gigartinales > Solieriaceae > Kappaphycus > Kappaphycus alvarezii. The sequence continues at coordinate 52,948 of NADL03000245.1, forward strand.
GAGATGTTCCGCAATATTCCGTTGTAAAAACATCGGTGGCATTGAATAGCGAGAATCGTTTCCTTCCACTGAGATTTTATCGTCGTACGAACGAAGAACGATTTCCTGTGGGCTATGTGGACGACCCGGCAGTACATTTCTGGATTCATTTATATATGTTGCGAACCCCTGCTATTCGAGAGCTGGGCTGGTGGGTGTGACGACAAGAGTATGGGAACATGAAGATTTGGAGAATAATTTGACCAATCTTAGTTCGTGCCGATGGATATGAGAAGGATCAGCGAATGTGGACATTGAAAGAGGTCTCCGAAAGTAAACCGTTCATAACGCCGAGTGGCCCTTTTAAAATCGCATCTGCGATGTGTGTTCGGGGACGTCGGTGGGATTTTCATGACCTGATTTTATTTCCCCCACAAAAAGACAAGCAAAGTGAAAGAGCAGATGGTGCGGAAGGACTTGTGGTTCGTCGCAATAGAAGGCGAAGGGTGACATACTCCGTAAATGAAGTCTTGGGTGCAGCTGCGGAAGAAGAAAACAATGAAAATCCGGGACGAGACGGGTTCGGGGAGGAGACGGGAAATGGAGGATATGGGAGAGCGAGTAGAGATGAGGTCGATGTTGGACACGAGGTAGAGAATGAAGAGGGGACGGACGCGCAAGAAGAGGGGGAGAGGGCTCGAATTGCTGCTCTGAATAACTCACATCCAGTCAGTCTTCAGGGAAACATTCCAATTCCCCTGACCGATACAGAAAGTCCTCCAGACTTCCTTGGAAAGAAACTTACGTCTAAAATTCCATTCCTGTTTGCGTCTTTGCCGTATTTGCTGGAAATTAGGTATCGAAATCACCACTACGATGAAACGGAGAGGGTTGGTAGAGTTAGTCTTGTGGAAGCACGAAGAACGCTTCAAAGGGCTAATACTGGTATCTTTGTTTCGGGTCTTCGAAGTTCAGAGTTGCTGCGAATGGGCCTGAGCAAGGACGCGATTGACAAGCCTGAGTTTTCATCTCTAAAACTGTTTTGCGATGTCGATTCGATGGATGTTGTGACACATCCATGGGGTGGAATGGTTTTCCGTGGGGGATTGATGAAAATATACTCTCAGTTTAAGGGTGGGACAGGGACAAAAGACGCAATTTCCCAGCTAAATGATAAGAATGATTTGACACTGCTAAAACCATGTGATGAGTTCACATACCCTGGTATTTATTTTGTTTATATGAAAGGTGGCCGGAAACAACACATACCGAGGACAGAAGAAGATTTGGATCCAATTGGACTGAAGATGTTTGAAATGAAATCAAATCTGTGCATGGAGAACCTCATTGTGCGAGCTATTATCCCTACGTGGAGCATAAGTATGGCTTCTGTTGGACAAGGATCATTGTTAAAGTTATTTGCAAAGTATTTGAAGGATGGAGGAGCTGATAATGTGTATTCGGAAAATTGTGGTCTAAGTAACCGACAGCTCGCGGAGCGTTTCTTTTGGTATTTGATCCGGGAGATGCTTTTCTTTTCTTTGTCTTTGTTCTCGAGAAATGTTTGCTACCCCATATCGAGGGATTCATTGCCTTGCTGTGCGATTCCTACAGAAACAAATGGGTGCCGACATGATCGACAAGCGGGCTTGGGATCAAATTTTAGAGGCGGAGTAGTTGTGGAGAGCGAGGAGATGATGATATGTTTTCAGATTCTCTGCCGCTTTTTCAGGGCATTGGAAGATCACGCTGAAGTCCCTGTTGAGCAGCGATCATTTCCAGTCACTGAAAATGATGAGAATCGATACGAGGTTGGGAGCGAGCTACTGGATCGGATTGAAGATGCATCATTGCGGGAATGTCTCCAATCGGACTTAGGGGATATTTTCTGTGCTGAATACTTTGAAGACAATGTGTGGAATGGCATGAAAGTACTGAACGGAATTTTAGTGTTGCAAAGCGATGAAAGCAGAAGGGGAAGGAAGGCTCTTCCAGATGCAGAATCTAACGCGGGCTGTCTTTCCCGAGGACACATGGTTCTAGAAGACCTTCTGATTTTGGCACCTGTTGTATTCCGCATGGTTCGCCATGGCATGAAGCGTAGTTTTCACACTTCAGAAAGCGGCGAGGCAATTAAGAATCTACTTGCCGAGGAGTTCTCCTTGGACATGATTCAAGACGGGGTGATAGATGTGGCGTATAATCTAGAAGGTCCTCGGAACAGTGGAGTAGCGGTCGTGCTACCGGCATGGACAGTCCAGAAAACAAAACTACTTTTTCCGGTTGAAGAGTCCAGTAGATCTCTACGGAGCCTCCGCGGAACCGTGTACACCGCGCGGGGATATCCGGAGACGCTAGGTTTAAGTACAGGCAGAGGTCGAGCGGGGGTTCCAAGCACTGGGTTGCAAGAAGAAGGAATTCGAAAACTGAAGGCCTATTCGACAAACAGGTCTATGGAATCCAACCGTGGGCAAACGGTCTATGATGGAGCTGGAAATGCGCTGAAAGGTGCTATGCGTAATATATCGGCACTAATTTACGAGTGGAAGTGTTTGCGGGGCTGTAGGGATAGTCGGGAGAAGGTTAAAGTGAAAAAACGTGAGGCGCAGCGTATGAGTTTCTTTGAGACCTTGCTGCATGACGCGGAGCGACGCGAGTTAGCTGTTAGAGATGAAGACACGTTTGGAGTCCGAATAGAACTGACGGAGGCTTTCAAAGGCGGGGTAGAAAGCCTTGATGCCGCCGTACATTTACTCCGGATGCAAGAGAAGAAAATGGAGATGACCGAGATGGAGTTTGAACGATGCTTCGTAGGTCATCCAGAGCAGTGGCCTTGGTTTTTGAACATTCCGAATCAGGATTTTAGATACCACAAAGCACGAGGTCTTTTTGATATATCGCTTATACCGGTTACTTTGGTTCCATGCAAGGATTTCATACAGTTCAATGCGACTGTAGAAAAGGAACTTCTCATGACAGCGTATGCATGGTACAAGCTGAGCCGTGCGTGGGTTGCGCAGCACACACTTCCTGATATTGATGGACGCACCGAAATGTATCTACACTTTCTCCGAGAACTTCCGCATGGTAAGTCTATATCTTTTGGCATGCTTGCGTGTAGGGCGTTTCTATCAAGTGCAAACATGTTTGTTCACTCCATATCTTGTATGGAGGAAGACATTTCCCCCCAAATGCCCAGCTTTGTTGAGTCTGCGCTTGGGTTAGACATTTCATATTATGAGTCTGGTATTCCCCAAGTGATAACCTCTCGGCTTATAGCGAATGGGGGACCACTTAAGTGGGTGATGGATAATAGGATTTCAGGATCAGGGACGCTTCTCACTTCCTTGTATGAGAGCCCTAGATCGGTAGAGCAGGCTGCCCATGATCTAGATTCCGAGCTTGAAATACCGGACCGGCTCTCTTTTGAATGCAGACGAGAAGCTCATGGATACTCAATGCAAGTTATGGGTCCAGCGTTTCAAAAAGGCATTACCGCGGATATGCTTCAACGAAGGGCATTTGACGATATCTTACATAGTATTTTCTTTATTCCGTCTAAGCACGAAGCCAAAAAGACGATGTGGGGCATGGCTGCATTTGTAACTGCATTGCTGGTAAGCGACTGCACTAACGAGTTGAGAAAGAACTTTGGCATATCAACGAATAATCATGGACTTAATTCTGTGCTCCGCAGAGAGCATTCATGGCGCATGAAGCCACAAATATCTGTTGAGGACTGTGAAGAACTTGGTAATATGGCAGAGAAAGGAGCTGGATGGCAACCAGAGTTCAGGTTCGACGTTTGTGGAGTTGAGGAAGAGGAGGAAGAGCTAACGTTCCTCGCGCGAATGAACGGACTGCTAAGCTTTTACGGAGGGAACACAGTAGGGCGTACATGCCTTGCTGAATTGGGGGGGATGGAGTATGGGAACGAATTGACGGATGAAATGGGACGGGTGAATGTCGACAGGTTTTTGCAAATGTTGTGGCGAAGGTGCCAGATTGTTCAGGAGGAGGAGCACATCGAGACGTCGGAGTGGAAATGTATCCTTTGCTTACGCTCTGTGGGGAAGCTTGCTGTTGAGAATGGGAGTGCTGAAGTCATTCATTTTGAGGATGAGGTAATGTGGACTGTACCATTCAAGGACATGTTTGAAAAAGACTTTCCAACGATGATGAGAGGATGTTTGGAGAGTGCGGGGTTTATGAATCTCAGTCCCCTCTTAACGCCATCATATTTGGGGTGCGAGAAGCGTCGAATTTGGAGCACAACACCAATCTTTTCATATCTGCAAGATGATGGAAGAGCGCTTACAGCATTCCGGCGTCTTGACGAAGACGATGAAAGAGCGAATGGTGGGATGATGATATTTAGAAGGAGCTTTGTGAGCTGCCTGCGATTCATCATGACGTACAAGATGGAATTGGAGCAGGTTATGGAGTATGAGAGAGATGAAGATCTGAACGAACAAAGACAGGTACAACTGGAAATGGAACAACTGTCGAATTTATTCTGGAAGAGGGAAGTTGTACAAGAGCTCGCACTCATGTCTTTGCATGAGAAGCGCAAAGACGCGAGGTTCACATCACTTTCCAAGGAGTCTTTCGATTACTGCATTCTAGTTCTAGAATGCTTGATAAACATCCGGAGGGAACTTAGGGACGAAGGAATAGCAGCTGTGATGGGCGAAAGCGGTGATATGAGAAGCGTGAAGGAGGGCGGAGGAGAACCTGCAGCGGCCGATGAGTTTGTAAATACATTTCCACCAGTTGCGGAATGGTTTAAGAGACCATGGAAGTCTCTGAACTATCCAAAATCAACAATTACGAGAGAGGGTAGGGTAGGTAGTTGTTCGTCAAAGTTCTTTACTGCTGTTTGAAAGCGGACTAGTTTTCAAAACCGTGCTACCATCAAGAGCTGCTCGCAAGGGGATATCACATGCCGATATCAGGAACAAATCTGTGGGAGAAATATACGCACAATATCGAGAAGTAAGCGCCCGTGGGGTTATTGGATCCCATAGTATGTGGAGACTGGTACCGGATAGCGTTATTCTTAGAACCCTTGAACAAGCTTGTCAGAAGGGGATGAGAGCCAGTAATATATCTTCACAAGAGCGAAGTCAGTAAGGTAAGGTTATCCTACCCTCAGAATAATTGTAATCCCAATACTTTTTTTCATGATAAAATTCGATAGTATCCATGAGTTCCACTCTTGTCACATTGGTGGTGATTACCTCAGCTGTTTCAATGTCAAGAACAGTTCGGCATTTTTTGTCCATGTAGGTCAAAATCATGCTCCGGATCTCCCCTAGACGACATGTTTCTGTCTCCTTGTTAACAGTAGTGCTGGAGACTGTGCATTCCTCACTTGGCAGATTATCCTTTTCACTGGGCTCACGAATGACGGGACGGGACTTAAAAGGTAGCGACGGACTTATGGTGCTTGTTTTTCGTTGCGTTGAAGAAGTCTTTTTGTGACGTAAATGGAAATGCGCAGGTGAAAAATGGCTATTACGAAAAGAAAGAATAGGCTTTCCGATAATTCCTTTCCCAAATTTTCTCGGCATGACTAAAGGATAAGTGCACAACTATTACAACGGCAAAGGCACCCAGAACCCTCCCACACATCCATGCGCAGGTGTACAACAACTCTACTACCGAGACATGGGAATGGGCGGTCAAAATTTTCGACCAGCTTATCAGAGGTAAATCAAAGAGTGGGGTAGGGATTTGTGGGTTACAGGGGGGGCGTCGATATAGTGCCACTTTGAGTAGTGCTTCCCTCTAATTAGTGCTACCCCAAAGAACGTGACACAACTATAGGGGGTCTCGAAACCAGCCAACCAGGTCAAACCTCCTCAAACCACCACGACCTCTTTTATCACTTGCGCAAGGCCAAAGCAGCTCTACTAGGCGCAAAGAGAAAGGAAAACAGTAGAGAACGGCGCCAAATGATTATTACAGAGCTATTGTAAATGAGAAGGATAGTTTTCGTCAATGCTTTGAAGGAACTTTGAATATTGCTAGTGCCAATTGTTTGCGTCTGGCACAGGGTGGCACTATATAGAGTACCTTACTGTATTTTAATGCATGAAAGATATGGTCGGCTATATCCACGAGGCTAATACGTTATGTGGGATAAGTCGTCGCTGATGGGTAACACTACAGTACATGACCCTGCTTACAGGACCGTCTCAGTGCCGGTGAGTATGGAGGCGGTTACAGGGGAGGTAGTTAGTGCGTGAAAAGGGAGGTTGTGGTCAGGGCGGGAGATAGCGTTAGATATTGTGATTTTCAAAAAATGGCGGAAAGTAGGGGATTCAAACAGATCCATACTGTCATGGGAATATGCACTAATATTTGTAGTTTTCCAAAAGAAGATTATGACTTTTTCGATTTTGACCGCATAAAATCCCCTTAATTACAGCAACCTACAATTCCACCACTATGATCCTCGCTAATCTCGACTCCGGAGTTTGGCACCCGAAAGCAGGTCTACAGGGCTACATATCGTCATGAGCAGCAGAGGGAAACGGATGCACTTGAAGAGGCGTGAGATTTTGATGGAAAAGCACACCACATTAGCTATGATGTCCAGTGTGCGGTTTTTGAAGGCTGATGTGAAGATGGCCTTTTAGGGAACATAGTTCCTCCCCCATTACTGTGACGGCATACCTTTTTGAGTCAATTGGTGTAGTATAGAACAGAACAGTTTAAGAAAGATCGAAACTTAAATCATCCATAACTGTTTCCCCCGGCATTCCGTCTTGTTGACGCGTTACAGTTCTCGTACTCTTAACACTCTCTGAGCATGCAGCTGTGTTTGACTCTCTGGAGCCATCCTCCGGGACCGGTTTCCAAAATCTCCAGCATACGCGGCTTGGCCTTGCGTCACAAAAGTGCCGCATTTCATTGATTCACATCCCACCACTGCTACGAAATAAACACACAGTGTACGAGTAACATAAAGATTACGGAATTAAAGCGACCCAAATGATATCCTTCTATCCCCTATCGGGATTTATATGTAAGGGTCCTTTGGCAACGAAGACCTGGGTTTTTTTCCGCAGACATACTCCATTACATCCTATCGCGGCTCCTCCCCTCAACAGGAGCTTCACGACTTTGTTACCCGGTTTACGTTTAGTTTCCAAGTGATGCAGTCGCGGCAGGTTTCTCCTCGCCACCTGCATTCGTAGCCAACTTCTGATTACGTTCAAAACGTCTCTGTGCCATACTGTACAACTCGTAAGGATATACCAATACATAGGGGAAAACCATGGGTACTTTATCACGTTATAGGCATTGGCGGTTATAAAACAAAAGAGGCATAACTAAACAAGAAGAATGGGGCGATAATTTGGTAGTTTACTTCCTCGTCTGACACTTCACCGCATTAAAAATGGAAACACGGGTGCACAGGTTGAACGCATTCTTCAGGTCGACCGACAAGAGGACATATTCAGAGCGTATACCAAACTTGTTCACGATGCGGCGAACACTGTGAACTACTGCATCAGTTCCTGACTTTGTATCGATACCAACCTGAAGAGACTGGAAGTTGGTAGCGGCCTTCCCACCGCTTCTTTGCGAATACCTCCAAGTTTATGCACTTGCTACCGACAATTTCTCACTCTCAATCTGCGGTACTGACCTCCAGCTTCGATCAGAAAAGGAGGGAAGCGTTCCACCAATTGCAAATGTCCTGCATGGATCGGGCATGACTGCATGTCTCCTTGCTCTTCTACATGGGCGGTGTAGGTCTCCTATAAAGTTCGAACATTACCTAGACTGCTTGCGCTGCGCCTGTCATTGAATCTTTTGTACCTATCTCCTACCTACTGACCTTTTCCCACGACCGCTTCCCGGAAGAGATATGTCGGTCTTCCCTCTCTCTCTTATGCTCCCACCACCTGCAGCTGTCCTCACCGCTTACTGCTACGGCTCTTTTCGAGTGTTGCTCCTCGCTGCTCTCCGATGAAACGCTACAGTCTGCGATCACACCTGATATGAAATCATGCTATCGAAGTCTGGCAGGCTGCTCCTGTCCGCATTAGCACCCGACCGAACTAGGTTCCTCTCCGAACGCACATCCCACTCCTCCTCTGTTCTCTCTTCGCCCCCTCATCCCCACCGCATTACGTACATGCTATCCTCTGCGAGGAAGGGCGAAATGGCTCTCCGTCTCTACATCGCACTATTCCCTGGATATACTCGAAGTGTACTCTGATTTCCGTGCTCGGCCGATGTTGCAACCGACATATATCCAAGCGCGCAACACTCTTTGACACGGAAATACATAGACTGCATGAGTTGTCGACATTACGTACTCCGCAACGATATCGACCACTTGTGTAATGAAGGTGTGATTTTGTTCTCGTCGAGTATCGGCTCCTCTACCAGATTCCCATATTATCTACGTATTTGGGGTCCCTGCGTGACGTTTGGACACATAAATTCACACTACCTTTGGGCTTCACAGTGCTGATACTGCCATCGAGATCACTGCTGCCCACTCTCTACTCGCCGACACATATTTCAAGTACGCTTGCCGCAGACACTGCCGCGACACTAGCAGACCGCGAGAGACCTCACAATTACGGCAGATACAGCGACCCAAAAGATTTCATCCTCTCCCTTGTCGGGATTTAGATGTATGACGCCTTGCGCAATACCGAGGAAAGTACCGTCGCTGTGTCGTTTTCTGAACATGGTATACGCACGCAACATGCCATCGTTGGTATTGCCTGTAGCCGCCGCACAAAACATCCCTAGCCAAGAAGGTATGAAACAGGGGGAGCCTGCAAGAATGCTATTGTTTTCTCTTGCAGTGCATCCAATTGTAAAGGAAATTGCTTAGCAGACGCAGCTCGATCAACACAAATGGTGTGCGGACGACCGCATCGTCATTGGCACCCATACAGAGCTCGAAAAGGAAGTCGACATCCTCAGCTCCAGAGAACCTGCCAATGTCGTAAATCTGAAACACACAAAACCCCGTTTGTTCTGGTCGCGCAGACTCGATAACTGCACATCGCCATTATTCCACGAAAGCATCACCTTTAATGATCAATACTCAAGAGACCGCTAGCGCCATACAGCGCAGGGCCTGGGACTACACAACAGGGGCCAAATCTAAAGGTTGGAGCGAATGATTCTCCGTGGCAACAACGGTACCATACTTGCTGGCGAGAAAGTGGGCGACTTAATACACAACTTGATCAAACCCGGGTCCAATGCAACCATAGACACCAACAACCACAGGGAAGGTCCAGTCCGTAGTATTCGCATAAAGTATGGTAATGGTGGCGTTTCTCTGATTTTTTCTTGGAGGTATGGCCATGTGGAGGACAAGAACGAAACCCGGATGAGGTCGGACTGATGACAGAGACACCAAAGGCCTGCGGGCTGACAGCGAACTCAAAGGCACCCCGATTGGGTCGTCGCAGTTTATGGAAGATTTTGTCAACGGGAAAACAGAAGCTACAAGCACACATTGTCGCTGATTGACCTTATCGGAGACGCATCCTCTTGTAAGCTCCAACGTGTGGTGAAGCTAACTCTACAGAGTGTGACCACTGCCATTACAATGACATACGACGACGACCAACTTTAAATTTTCGCAATCTCTAACAAAGTACCGATGACTGATGCTGTTCAACAGCAGGTATCCTTACCTCTCCGCGACTGCGTTCACGAATATACAGCTATATCAACGCTCAATTTCACAGCATATGCTTAATTTACATCGAGCTGCTGTGGAGCCCTGAGGACAGTGGTGAGACTGAACACCGATACGCTGAAGCGTATACACACATTAATGAGTTTGTCCGACGGCTCCCTGCTTCCGTCACTAATGATGGTAGTGTTCTGGAAGCACTGACAGCGGCAAGCAGCCTCGCAGTCAAGGCCGATAGTACACACAACAATCTGTATTGGGCCCGGTGCGAGTCGGCAGCAGAGTTCCTGTGGCAGGACCATAAATGGACGAGGTTGCTGATAGGGGTAAATCGGCGGGGGAAGAGATCCTCAGAACCAATTACCCTGAGAAGGAGTGTTGCGAGCGACAAAAGTGCTGCCGTGGTATTGTTGAACGAACAAAAGGGAGTGTATATAGAAGAGAGTTGAGGAAGCTACAAGCAAGTATAAAAGGGGCAGGGTCTACCACCGACGCTCTGCGACAGCGTAAGAAAAAGTTTTCTTGGGTCTGAAGTTGACTCTCAACTTCCTACTACTCGGGACTTGGCTTGAAGTTGTCTGCCAACTTGCTTCACCTCCACTAAAGGAAGCAGTTTACTCGGCTTATATAGACTTTTGGCTACCCCAAAAGTCCAACAAACATACTAATAACCATAAAATGTATTCACGGTAATCGTGTGAACCAGAGAGACTATTAGAAGATATTTCCTCAAGGTAAATATCTAGGTGCCATACCCATGCCAGCCATCCATCGGCCAGGGGTGGGAATTGATGTGGCCATTATATAGACCTTTCAGAGCTACTTGTAGTATCACCCACAACCTGGAACTGTACTGACATCTACTATGACAGCGTGTCCTAAAATGAAAAAAATCAACCGACGAATTTGCCACACTCACCCAAATTAAAAATATCTTGCAAATTCAAAAACTGTAAAAATATCTTCCCAATTCCGATACTGTATACAATCATGGTCCTCATCTAGATTTTTTCGTGCGCGAATTTGCGCACATCACGCCCTCTCGCTCAAGACGAACGTCCCGACTCGTCACTGCTCTTCTTCTGCTTCCGTTAGTGTTCGCTGTCTTATTGATAAAATGTATGGTCTCTCAAACGGGTACGGATGCAACTGATTACCAATATGATGCTCTAAAAAGTAGGTTCGCATTACTGGTACCTCACTTTGTAGCATAGCCTCATATATTTGTCTTGAACATCGAGGTGGGGTTGAATACATTCTTCTTCCGTGACTCTTCCGAATCTTCCAAGAGTGAAAAAATATATGTGATATGCAAACTCTTCTGGAAGATGCCGGAGGAATGGATGCCGATAAGAAAAGAAGACGCGCATCATCAAGAACGAATCTTCGTAAGATAAGTGCGGTCCATGTAGCGCCCTAAAACATAAACAGATGCTTATCATGAAATAAGAAATGACCTGCGCATCGTTCGCATCCTCGGAGATATTGCGCAGCCAAAAAGATAATCTTCTTCTTCCGACTGTATGCTGTGCATGGTTGTGAAGAGAGCTAGAGATGAAGTTGTGGTGGACGGTCCCGATGAATGGCCGCGACCAGCTCCTGACGTACTGGGACCTGCACGAGGTCCTCTCGGGGGACGACCGGAACCTCTTCTGGGCGGGTTGTTGTCTCCTGAAGGTCCTCCTCTGGTCATCATCACTGCTTCAGGAGGATCCTCGCCGCCTCCAACGTTCCCAATTTGTGGCGGAGAAACGTAAGGTTCCCATAGAGGATACGGGACCAGCCTGTATTCCATATCCGGGGGTAAGGCGTAACCTCTCAGTCGCACGTCTTGGTTGTTCTTGAGAAATACGTAAATTGGACGGATAATATTCAGATACGTTTGCGACAAGTCTCCAGCAGCTACCATTCCATATCTTCCTATAGAGTAATGATATATTACCTCCACAAACTCTGGACCTGCTTCCGTGAACCTTCCGTTTTGGAATGAAAATAGAACTCTTATTAATAGTCGGAAATCTTCTTCAGGTAGCAATGGTCCGTTCAACGTACGAAAACATAGGCATATATTAATGTAGAAATGGATGATTACGTGGAGTTCGTAGTAGTCCCGCGTAACCGAGATGATCCATTCCCAGGCCCTTTTTCCTCCCATAGGAATCATTCTATAGTTAAAGATGAGTATGCCCCGTGGTTGCGCATAGTCCTGTGTGAGAAGGAATTCTTCAGGCCTCTGATGGTAAGGGACCAGACGACGTGCATGGATGGCCCTCCTTGATCTCTTCCCTGAGCTTGAACAGAGCTGATAGTGCGGGTGTCTTTCCTCCGTGACGATGCAAGGGTTCGAGTACTTGGTTTGGAAGGCCGGCCACTTCACAGCCTGCTGCATTGCTTTTCCATGTACTACAAGTACTTTAGAGCCAACTGAAAAGGTTCTGACTGCAGGTTCTGCATCCTTATTTCTTGTCTGTGTTAGCGCGCGGTGTGATCTCCAGCCTTCGGTGGCCAGTAGTTCAACTTCCCTACTCTCTTCATCGATAATATTTGTTTCCATGTCTCTCTGTAACATTCTAGGAGCCCTTCCGTACATTAGCTCGAATGGTGAGCGTCCATTTCTTCCTCTTCTTCGACGGTAGCCGTATAACACTTTTGGTAAGGCATCTTCCCACTGGATTTCATTCTCCAACATAGTTTTCGATATTGCTCGTTTGATGGTTCCAACCATCCTCTCCGCTTTCCCGTTGGACATAGGAGCGTATGCGAGAACGGTCTTCAGCTGAATCCCTTTCTCTTCCAAAAAACGAAGCAGTGAAGTTGCAGTAAAACAAAGGGCGTTATCCGAGATGATCCTTTTTGGAAGACCAAACGGTTCAATTATTTCTTTTTCGATGAATCTCAGTACCACCTCAGCATTTGCCTCCTCGACTGCAACTGCTATTGGCCATCCAGTAAGATGTTCCACCCCTATAAGGAGATATTTGTTTCCGGAAGAAGTTTCCTTGAACGGGCCCGCGAAGTCAATTGAGAAGGTTTCAAAGAGACCGGAAACTGGAAAACTTAGAGTTGTCTTATACTTCCGTATTGGAGTGAATTTTTGGCAGTTGTCGCAGCTTTTCACGAAGTTATAGACGTCCTTATGGATACCGGGCCACCAGAATCTCTCAGTTACGAATTTTTTGGTTGTTTCGAGATCCCAATGCCCTAGCTCATCATGGAAAGTCCTCAAGATCTTCATTCTTTCTTTCAAAGGGGCCACTAGTCGGGGACCGGCTTTAGTGTGCCGGAAGAGTTTCCCATTCCACAATGTAAAAGCCTTTTGATTCCTGCGTACCCAATTTCGGTGTTCAAGATCAACCTTTCTCATTTCTAGTCCATCGAGGAATTTGATCAGTCCGTGAATATTAGCTTCGTACTCGTTATCGTTCGGCAACTGCAACTCGGCGACTCCGACGATGTCCTCCGAAGCTTTTTCATTTGGAATCAGTGCGTCCCTCAAGCGGGATAGGTAATCGGCAGGCTGATTATTGCGTCCGGGTCTATACACAATTTCAAACCGATATTCTGCGAAAATGTCGAGCCATCGGGCCAAGCGGTGATGTACATCCTTCTTTTGGAATGCTGTTTTAAGTGCCTGGTGATCAGTTATCAAGACAAATTTCTCGAGTGATAAAAGGTATACGCGAAACTTTTTCAGCGCGAAGACGACAGCTAGCGCTTCTTTCTCGCAGACTGAGTATCTCTTTTCCGCGTCATTCAGAGTTCGGCTTGCGAATTGAACAGGGTGTAGTCTTCCGTTTTCATCTTTTTGGGACAAAACGGCACCCAAAGACCGTTCTGAGGCATCTGTCTCCACAACGAATGGTCTCTTGAAATCTGGGTACATGAGAACTGGGGGGACACATAGCTTATCTTTAAGCTCCTGAAATGCAGTTTCCATTTCCTTGTTCCAGTAAAATTTTCCGTTCTTCGTAGTGCTGGCATGTAACGGTGCTGCAGTCTTGGCGAAATCTTTGATAAATCTTCTGTAATATGAGGCCAGTCCTAAGAAGCTTCGGACCTCCGTCTTTGAAGCGGGCCTTGGTGCCAACTTTATTTTTTTCGTTTTCTCTGGATCCACTCTAATTCCCTCTTGGTCGACGATATGACCGAGTAATTGGATAGAAGTTTTCGCAAAGAAGCATTTGCTCAACTTAATTTTCAAGCTATACTCCGATATCCTCTCCACAACTGTCTTGACGTGCGAGATGTGCTGATCCAATGTTTCTGAGAATATGACGACATCATCGATATAGACTCTTGCGAATGGAAGTCCTTTCAAAACCTCGTTCATCATTCTTTGGAATGTAGCTGGTGCATTCATGAGACCAAAAGGCATCACTTCGAACCTGAACGTACCGGCTTTGCTGGTAAAGGTTGTTTTTTCCTTACATTTTTCATCCAATGGAATCTGCCAATAGCCAGTGTAAAGGTCAATTGAGGTGAAATATCTCCCGTCCTTCAGGTCCTCGAGGATCTCCTCCATGTTCGGAATCGGAAATCGATCGGGTATCATTCTCTGGTTCAGTTGTCGGTAATCGACGCAAAAACGCAGCTTTCCATCCTTCTTTGGTGCGACCACAACTGGAAACGACCATGGGGATGAAACTGGTCGAATAATATCATTTTTCAGCATACTTGTAACATTTTCTGAGATAAATTGGTCATATTTTGGCGGTTGACGTCTAGGCTTGTGGTAAATCGGTTGAGTGTCGGTAAGTTCGAACGAGTGAGTAACCGGTACACTTGCTTGTCTTCAAATCTGAAACGCTCCATGCAATTACTTCTGAAGATGTTAACATGTCGGATATTTTCAGTGAGGCGGGGGCGGGAAGGTGCTGCACTTTTCCTTGGATTTCTGCCATTTGGCGCCCTTTTTCTTCTTGATCCTCAACCTCAATATTTTGAAGGACCTCTTCCGTCGTGCTCACATCTTCATATATGGATTCGCCGTATTCTTATTTTCTTTGCAAAGGTAATCTTCTTTCATGCTCCGAATTCTGTCCTTTGATTCGATATCATCGCAAAAAGAAACACATTCGGGTTTCAAACTTATCCTAGAATCCCAGTCGTCATCTGTTTCAAACCGGAATCATAATCGTCCCATGCCATGTTCATTAACCCCCGAGGGTACCCTTTTCCACTTCCGAAAGTGTTAGTTGGTTCCGAATCTTCGCTGTCATAGCTAGAAGTGAAATCTTCACTGTCCGTTTCTTTTAAATCTTCAGGATGCGTGCTTTTGTCGAAATCCAGGGGCATCTTCACGGTTCTGCCGTCAATATTAACTGAAACCATTTGGTTGCCCAAGTCAATGCATGTCCTAGTCTTTCCATTGTGGGGCAGCCAATGATTGCATCGAAAGGGAGATCCGGCATGACAAGAAAGTCTACATCAACTTTAGAGTCCCCAAAGAACACGGAAACCTTGTCAACAGTGCCCATGCATTTTGAGACGGTTCCATCCGCTACAGTTATTTTTCGAGTCGTTGGAGTAATTTCGAGACCTAGATCTGTCACCAAGTTTCTGAAATGAGGTTTGGAACAGCACCCGAATCGAAGAGAGCTTGGGTTTCATACCCAATACTTTGACTGGTACCAGCTTATTAGGGATTTAAGGGTTTTAGGGGATTTTAGGGGTTTAGGGTTTTTTAGGGGTTTTAGGGGTTTTAGGGGTTTTTAGGGGGTTTTTAGGGGTTTTAGGGGTTTTTTTAGGGTTTTTTAGGGGTTTTTAGGGATTTTTAGGGGATTTAGGGGTTTTAGGGATTTAGGGGTTCTAGGGGTTTTAGGGGTTTTAGGGGTTTTTAGGGGATTAGGGGTTTAGGGGTTTTTAGTTACCGGCCTGGTGGGGATTTGGGTGGCCGAGGGGATTTGTTGCACATGTTATTTTATGTTTCGATAAGGCTTGTATGGTCCTCGGCAGTGTTCAGGATTGCTTCATTGTCTTTGTATCAGCAGTTCAAGCATAGAAGTAAAAATATTTTGGGTTATGACAATTTTTCGAAAAGTTCGATTTTGCTTATTTTTGATGCGGTTGTACCGTTTTTTCTAGGAAATGGAGTACACACCTATATTAACCCGTCATTATTTAAGAAATGAATGGAAGAGGCAGTGTATCACAACACTTTTATGAAAAAGTGTGCAAAGATAGCGTCATGCAGACTCGTGGTGTTGCCATGTTTTAAGGCGGTTTTGACGGTAAACTCGATTTTGTGGAGTGTTGGTTCAATTCAATCATAATCTTGTGCTGAAGTGGTCCCTTGATAGTGGTACTCAGCGTCTATATTATATTTATGTGCTGCGAACATGGCCTACGTAGTGCTACGGGTCGGGGCTACCTGAATTGTCCTACTAGATCCATTTTTTGAGATTGCAGTGAAACCCGATGAAACGAACAGTTACTATTAGTAAGGTTTATGTTGGATACGCTGCAAGTCAAACTCTGCATAAAAGTGGCCAATGCAAAAAACTTGCTCTCCAAGCGGAAGTGATGACGGCTCTGTTGCGAACAAGTGATCCAATGTGCTCTTAGTGTGTTCTTGGGACCTTGTAAAGTGAGCTGGATACAAAATTCGCTTTTAGCCGAAAAAGTACGCATGGAATCGTTAGTAGTAAGAAATTGGGTAAGGTTTCCTGAGCACGAGGATCTGCTGAATTTACATAGGTGACGCACTCAAAGCATTTGTTTATAAATTGCTTCCTAACTGAGAAAAGTAAAAACTGAATACCGTCTTGCCTTTATTGAATCCTTGAATCCATTTGGTAGAGAAATAATTCCTAAATCCTGATAAATGGAGCAGTTGGTATTAGTATGCCTTGTTTTCGGTGCGTGGAATGTAATGCTCCGGTGATTGGTGTCGATAAAAAAATGACACAGAGCGACCTTTTTTTTTACTAGATCCATTTGGGGATAAATATGACTTGAAATCCGTTGGATTGCTTATATCACAAGAGTAGGAAAAGTATGATGCTGTCCGGGATGTAAGGATTTGGAGAATGTATTTGTCTTTAATCAAGTCATTGGCTGGTTCAATGCTTCCTAAATGAGAAACGTGACGTACAAATACCTTATGGTCTTTATTCAATTTAGTTGATGCGTATGTTTTCAGTTGCAACCTGATGAATACAGCAGATAATCTTAGTAAGTATTTGCATGGTGCTCGTAATGTGAGGCTCAGGCTAATGGTGGGGTGGGAATATATGCCTTGAAATCCGTTGGAGCGATTGTCCTAAAAATGATTTTTTAAGGGAAGCCCAGTGTGAGCCTTTCGAGCATGGATGGAGAGATTTTATCGTTCTAATGAATATCAAAGGCTTACGCGATCTAGGAGTGAGAGTCATGTTGGAAGGAGGAATTTTGCCATTTACGTTCATACGGACTGCTTAAGAAACATAGGACTTATGGATAAATGACATTGAGGGCCATCCGCACTTGTTTCTAACTGACATGATGTAGCAATGGTAAAGAGATTTTTGACCTCTACAAGGCTCATAGAACTTGAGCGTCATTCTAGGCTCTATTTCTATAAAAATGATCATGAAATCTATCACAAACGGCAGGGTTTTAGCGTATTTATTACAACAGAGAGATTGTAGTTTGCCATTCCTGGTCTTACTTGCAAAACAATGATCATAAAGTCTACCTTGCATGGCCTTGAAATTTCAGTTCGGAATGAGAGAATTTGGAGCGAGCCGTCATTTCTGCATATTGTGTTTTGAAAGAAATGGCAGCCAAGATCATCCGGACATATTTCTATCTGACATGATTTCACCATGCAAAAGAGGTTTTGACAACAACGACTTTCTGTGAAATACAAAGTCTTTCCCGGTTCTGTTTACATAAAAATGACCATAACGTCCATCATATACGACGGGGATTCGTAGTGTGTAAGTTTCGGTTCTACTTTTGTTCATAACGTCTAATAAAACGATGCGAAGAGGTTTTGACAACAACGACTTTCTGTGAAATACAAAGTCTTTCCCGGTTCTGTTTACATAAAAATGACCATAACGTCCATCATATACGGCGGGGATTCGTAGTGTGTAATTTTCGGTTCTACTTCCAAAAACATGTTCATAACGTCTAAATAAAACGGCCAGGAGCTGGCGGGTTGCAATGGAGAGAGTTCAGAGGAGGCTGCACATATAGTTCTTGGATTTAGGGGTTTTCAATTTGGGTTTCATTCTTGATTTCAGTTGCCACGTGTATATCACAATTTTTAGAATTACAACTGTAAAATCAATAGTCAGTTACTATTTGCTTTGATTTGATTCTGCGCTTGCAATTAATTTGGGTACGTAAAGTCCAACGTTTTTCTTCCGTCTCTTCCTTCTCCCTCTCCAAACATATCACATCTACCCTGCATCTCCACCCGCACCTATATCAGAATCAACAGATTATATTTCTCTACTAACTTAACTCGTTGCATACCTCTCTAAACATCTCTCTTCCAAATGGCGCAAATGTTCCGTGCCTGTTTTAGCATCAAGCAGCTCAACATCATCTCCGATGCGATGTCAGAGAAGGCTCTTCGTCCTGTCGATAATGCCACTGTCGAAGTTATTGCGGAGGACATGAAAAGTTTTGGTTTTGACCAAGCGAAGAGAGGAACATTTATCATGGGAATCAAGACTTCGCATAGATCTCACTTCAACGATGTCGCGCCCGGCTCTATGAAGGGAATGGTTTGGAACTGAGCGCCAGGGAATTAGAAGCACTTCCATCCATAGATCTATGCACCTCACAAGCGGACGCCGAGTCGGATCTGAAAGAATTCATTTTTATTGATGGCCGTCACCGACACAGGAGCATTGTTCAGGCCTTCTCCGATCGGGATGACATACTGGAAACGTACTTGTACTTTGATGTTTTCCTCAATATACCTACAAGCCAGGCCTTAGTGATGTTTTACAACGCATCTCGCATTGCAAATCGTCAGTTCCGTGCTTTCTCGACGAGTTGATCTGTATGAGAGGCCAGAAGTCCAAGGACCAATTACATTCTGCGATGAGGTTGTCGAAGAAACAGGTATCCGTTCTGAAGCATTTGAATGCCTGCATTACTCCCCTTTCACAGAGAGTGATCCAGCGTTGGCGCTCTTTGGGCCTCTTCTCGCTATCTAACATCATGGACAGGGGAAACAGAATGCTATGGACTCTTTTGCATGCTTTTTCGCCTGGTACCATCAGATTGACGATGATGCGAAGGGGAAGAAAGAGCGCACTTTGCTCATCTCTTCACGCAGCTTCTTTGTATTCTCATTCCCGTTTGATGTTGGCTATGCAAGGATTTGTGTTCGCCGCTATTGTTGTTGTCTACCGGCAGGTTCACAAGAAAAATGGCTCCTTAAGCGCCGCGGGAGTTCTTGAAAGGGTATCCAGCAGCATTACGATCGCAATGCTGGATATACTACCGAGATGGAAAGCCGAAAACAACAGTCTATCAGATGCACAGAAAATGTTTTGGGCGCTTTTTGTGACTTCGATTTCTTCCACTGCCCCATTTGATCAAGATTTGGAACAAGCTCATTCTAAATTTCGCGAGGTGTTGCAGGGTGTGGGTTCGGTCGAATTTGCTTGTGAAGATCTTGCACCAGCAAAACATCTATTCGACTCCATCCAGTCTCGTCTTTCCTCACCAGCTCGTGGCATGAAAATTGGGAAGGGCAAAGAGCCAGATGAAGCAACATCCCCTCCAAAAAAGAAAATGCGAGTCGAAAGTCATGACGTATCTGACGTAATTGTTG
>NADL03000246.1:0-58458 GCA_002205965.3 Kappaphycus alvarezii
AGCCGTGAGGGCTGAGAGGGGTAAATCGTCGGGAGAAGAGATACTTAGAACCAACTACCCCAAGAAGGAGGTGTTGCGAGCGACAAAAGTGCTACTGTGGTATAATTGAACGAACAAAAAGGAGTGTATATGGAAAAGAGTTGAGAGGGCTACAAGTAAGTATGGAAGGGGCAGGGTCTACCACCTATGCTCAATGACTAGCGTAAAGTAAATTCTTCTTGTGTCTGAAGTTGACTCTCAACTTCCTAACTATTTGGGACTTGACTTGAAGTTGTATGCCAACTTGCTTGACTTCTCCATGAGGAAGCAGTTTACTCAGCTTATATAGACTTTTGGCTACCCCTAAAGTCCGAACAAAACTACAGAAGGTACCAGGAAATGCATAGAAACAATTTGTGTAGATGATATACTCTAAACAAAAGATACTTAAGAAACTAACCATCAATGAGGTCCTCTTCTTTCCCATTCTCTAAATCAGATCCAAACAACTCCTCCAAAATATCCATGCTGTCCAAGCAGTCCCCACAAATATCTGCGAACGGCTCATAGCTCTCTATTTCCTCCTGGGAGATATCTACACTACTAAAGATATCTCTATCCGGTTTGCGTCTGCACCACTTGTTCCATACTCTCCAGTCCACCCCACCAGTCCAACACTTTCCATGCCCCCTGTTCTCTCATCCACATCGTCCTCGTCCTCATTATCCTCCTCTTCCTCCTCTTCCTCCTCTTTCTCCTCTTCCTCTTCCTCTTCCTCGTCTTCATCCTCTTCTTCCTCCCCATCCTCCCATCCTCCCCGTTATTAACTTCGTAGACAAATTCAGGGGCTAACAACTCCTCGAAGGACTCCCCAGCTCCCTCCTCGATGTCCCACTCCCGCCCCTTACCTACCTCCTCCGCCTGATCCTCAATAAAAAGGCGACGCACGAATTCGATAACCTTCTTTTTGGTTTGCTGGCGCAGGTAGTCCTCGCGTTCAGTAGGTCCGAAAGAGAGTAGGGGAATAGAGTTTAGGGAGCGGGGATGGCGATTTTGGGAAATGACTTTCGAGGGGCGTAGATGTGCCATTTTGGAAGGCTTTGGGGAATGGGAGGCAATGGAGGGCGTTTTGGGTGTGTTGGGGGAGAGGAGTGATAAGTAAAATGATCGGAAACGTTTGGAACTTGGAATAAAGGGGTTTAAATAGGCTCCCGGAGCAGTTTCTATACATTAGGAATAGGTAAAATAAATCTGCAAGGGATTTTGCAGTAGTACATTTGCGCCCTTTTTCTCAAAAAAGCGAATTTGGCAGAGGAGGAAAGCTAAAAGGGAAATAGAACTTAATTCGGGGTCGATTCAGAGGGGTAGATACGGTAAAAAAATATCTAGATAAAATGGAAGTAAATTTGGAGAGAACTGCGGTAATGATAAGCGAGGCTCAGGGAGGCGAGGAAGGACCCGAACTATAAGCAAATTTGGACAAGGAGAGTTAGTACAGTAAACTAAAGGTATGTATATGACGGCGACAAAGAAATCCGTTCCTATCAGCGCGCTCCTAACAAGGGCCTCCCGGAGGGAAAGTGCGTTGCGTAGGGACGGGTTTCGGGGGGTGCAGACCTGGACGAACTGTTTTGGGCCGTTGTTGACGGGACGTGCGCCGATGCAGTTAATGCTTCTCTGGAGGGAGGGATGAATGGTCGGTGGTTCGGTGGGCGGAGCAGCGGTGCGGCGCCCGAGTATCGGTAGGCGGGTGGGAGGTTTCGACGGGGCGGCCCGAGCAGCATTGAGGTACGGCGTTGCTTGAGCGGTAGTGGTGGGGGTGAGATCCGGGTTGTCGTCGGCCGTGGCGACGAGGGCCAGGAACTTTGCGACGTTATTGGCGGCTGGGGTGCTGCGGAGAACGCCGGAGGCGGAGGCCAAGGCCATGTCGTTATGCATGGTGGCTAGCAGGATATCCGGGCGTTGGGGAGGGCGAGGTACGTCACCTTGGACAGGGGAGCGATGGGGCGATGAGGTCGAGCGAAGTGTGTGCGGCCTGACGCATTGCACGGGCCTTCTGGTCGGAGGAGCGGGGTCCTGCGCGAGAGACGGTCTAATCCGGCGCGGCAGTGCACATGTTGAGGGAAAGGGAACGAGGAGATGCGAAAAGGAAGGTTGGAAAGGCTTTCGAATTCAGACAAGGAGGGTTACAAGCTTCGAAGTTCAGCGAAGGAGGGTTTTCGCGGTGTTTTAATGGTACGTTTTATTTCGTTTGAAAGTTAAGATTGATGGAGGAACAGTCCCATGTATAACTTGGAATACTATCCATGCCTTGCAGTCGTAGAAGTCCGAGGTATAATACTAGAGGGAGCAGCTCCGTGGAATGATTTGGAATAGGGATAGGAAAAAACTTTTGGGTGCGTGATATCATCAAGAATGGCGAAAGAAAGAAAATTATTACAGTCCTGGCTGAGCTTGCATGCTGTGCTGGCTGAATTGGCATGCCGCGCTGGTTGCGTTGGCATGCCGCGCTGGTCGCGCTGGAACTAAGTTACAGTATTTAATTTCACGTATTTTTAGAGTGATCCTGTGCACAGCCCAGTAGCGGTGCTGTGCTGCCATACGTACTGCCCAGGCGCAACAGATTTCGGGTGTTTGAAACTATACATAAGGAGATAAGAGTGGATGCCAGGGGGCACCGGTCATGTGACTGACGAAGGATAATTTTAGTGATCTAGATATTGCTGCTGCTGGGGACCACTCGAAGAAATGTTTGTGGCTGCATTTGAGGTATGGATATTTTGGAGGAATTGTTTCGCTCTGGTCCCGAGGACTAAGATTCGGACAATTAAATCTAGATATTTATCCTGATGGTATCCGTTGTTCGTCCTTCTCGTTCACAGAATTCCACTTGATGCATTTTGCGGGAAGCAGTATGTTTGTTTGAGACTTTAGGTTTATCTAGAACGCGTATATGAACTGATTAAGCTACTTCCTGTTGTTGAGGTTAAGCAAGTTGGCAGACAACCTCAAGTCAAGTCCCGAGTAGGTAGGAAGCTGGGAAGCAACTTCAGACCTGAGAAAACGTTTTCATATGCTGTTCCCAGAGCAGCAGTGGTAGACATTATTTCTTTTAAACCAGCTTGTAGCCCTATCTCTCGTCATTATTAGCCACTTTGTTCTGTTTGCTCAAATTTACTACGGTAGCATTTCTGTGGCTTGCAACACCTCTTTCTTGGTTCAATTGGTTCTAAGTTTCTCTTCTCCCGACGATTTACCCCTATCATTTGGCAATTTCGTCACAAAGTATCAGTGGTAGACTTTTTTTTACTAGCTTGTAGCCCTCTTTGTCGTCGTTAACAGCCACTTTTTTCTGTTTGCTCAACTTTACCATAGTAGCATTTTCGTGTCTTACAGCACCTCCGTCTTGGGGTAACTGGTTCTCATTATCTATTCATCCGACTATATCCCTATCAGTATGAATGTCTCACCAATTAATACATTAACTTGTGCTCTTATGATCGCAAGGTATGGCCCTTATTCTAAGTCATGGCATGAAATTTTTCCTAGTCACGACTAGCCTCGGTGTTTTGGTTCTACATTGCTGACAGGGCTCCCAGCAAAGATTTAGTTGCCGTTCCATATCATACCATTTTTCACGGTGGTTTTTTCGCCACCACCTCCACACACATAAGTTACCAGATGTTTCACCATAGTTTCCACTCGCAGTAAAATAACCCAAATATCACCCCAAATATAACCCAAAAGTTCACGTCTTCTACATGATACTCTATTTTAGCAGTATCTTCTGGTATATTATAGTTTTTTTTGATATGTTTCAAACTGTATTACCAATAATTTGATCTTCATTGCCTTTACTGGTAATTTTTTTGATACATACATGACTTTATCACTACAGAAAGGGTGTAAATAGTTCCAACGGAAATGGGAACCACTAACTACGCGAGGTAAGAATCGTTACGAGCAATTAAAGGGCTACAACAGACGCTAACTTTCAATGGAGAGAAGTGGGCGTGAAATCTGAGTAACTGCTCTAGCAACCGACTCAAAAGAGCAGGCTCCACCACCTTTGCTCTCTGGCGGGTAATTAAAATGATTCACGTTTCTGAATTTAACTCTCAACTTCCTACCTATTTGGGAATAGACTCTAGGACTGCACTTGACTTTTTCTGCGAACTTTTTGCGGGGCTTTGATTAACTCGGCTAGAACTATCTGACCGGATCTCTTCTGAAGATAACTTCTTGGTAGTAAAATTAACACTGACTCTATCTTCTCAAAAACTAAGAACTGGCCATTTCGGCAGTACCCAATGTTAGAACTTTACTCTAGGTCAAACAAGCCTTTCTGTTGTTTGTGTAAATGCTCTGATTGAGAGTACTTCTCTGCTCTGGGCGATATTCCTGAAATGACTCTATGCCAATTAAGGCCACCCTTATTCCTTTCGAACCTTAAGTAGGTGGATTTGTTCTCTTATATACTCTTTCAGAAACCAGTTTTGGAAGAATAAATCAGGTGCCAAAAGTTTGGTCTTATCTAGAAACTGAATTTTAGGCTCATAAGTAACAGCTTTTTGCTACCATCAAAACACAGAAAAACACACAAATAACACTTGGGGGCTTAAAAATAAAGCATATAGCCATGAAATAAAATATATCTGACAGTATTAATATAGCAAAAGTACGCGTGATTGTCATACAAACGTAAATAAAACGGAAGGCGGAAATTCTAGTATACATTAGTATACAAGTGGACTGGGAATCTTCCAGATCGTCTGTTACAACAATTGAACCTTCCTTATTCCTTCTTAAACATATACAGTACCGATGTATCGTATTTACTGTACTGTACTATGCCATCATGACATGGTAATGTACTGTGCTGTCGAATAGTTGACACCTCTGACTTCAAGTCGAGAAATTGGCTATTAAGCTCCCTTTTATAGTGATTTTTGGGCGATAGATCAGCTGTTGCACAGATCTCTACCAAAAGAAGATTTTTAAAAAGTCCACGTCGTCAATTGGCACAGCCACTCAATTAAAAAATGTGGGCAGAAAACTGTCGTAATTCTCCACATCAATAAAAAAACGAAATTTACCTATTTGAATCTCCCATGATTCTTTATGTAAGCCAAGGTCTAAGCAGGAACTCAATACAAATTATAGTACATCCGTCATATTTTCCAACCTATCAACCAAATGTTGAACAGACTCGAAGGGATAAAATAAAAAAGTCCGTGCTCGTGTTATTTTATGATCTCCGGGATAGTCGCCGAACTCTCATTCCAGCGACTACGTCTTTCACGGATGGAATTACGCAGTAATCTACTGTCGTAAGGCCTTAAAAATAAACTCCTCGAACAGTTCACTGACATGCCCAGGTACCAAGGGGTAAATCGCGGTTGCAAATCGTAGAGTTGCCGGTTTTAGTGTTTGAGATTGTTATTTTTGTTTAAATCGGTAGCACCTTCTACTCCACTAGGAGAAGATTTTTATCTTTTTATAGGATACTATTCATAGAAGAGATACTTTAAAATTGGTCTCCACAATTTACTGACTTATACTGGCCTTATTCTCTACAACATTCATTCAGAATAGGTCTTGTGCCTCACAGCTAGATAGTCGCATTTAATTGGATATATACAATTTGCAATTTTAGTCAGAGCTATGTATAATCCAGGCGAACGCATATCTGAAAATATTTTAACATACTTTAACAAGTAGTTTCAGTCATTTATATTTTTTTCAGAAATTTGACCTTGTTTCCTGACCTTTTTGGTAGCTGCTTTTCCTTTTATAGCTGTTCAAATATTCGTACAGTATTCTGTGAGAAATGGTTTAAACTTATTCGTGCTTCTGAGCAATTCCCATCGATCAGCCATTAAAGATATCATTTTTGTATTCCGTTTGATTCAGTTCTCCATTCCACTTAACTTAAAACCTAGTTTGAAAAGTCTATATTTGGATAAGATGTTATTAATATTTACAATCCTTCAATATCGCCTTACTGCAAAGCTTTATTGCTTTCCAAGGCTTGAATTAAGTTAAAAACTGAGAATACTAACCTTATGTTCCTTCTGTCTAGAGAAATAACCAGTCCACTCTTTCAAATCAAATGTCTCAACCACCAGCTTACCAATGAATATGCACCTATGTATCCAATACGTGCTGGTGGATAGTATTTTGGAGGTGTCGCAGATTTTTGTACGGGGTTCGATAATTAATGATGGAAATAAATAGTCATGAATTCGGAGGCAGTATTATACATACCTTTTCTTATTAGAACTATACCAAGCTTACAAAAATCAAGAAAACTGGAAAGTTAGCAAATTTAAAATAATTGCAAAGTGCAAAATACGCATGAGACCTGCTGGTGCTGTTTCCAGAACTCCTAATGGGATAGCTACTATTTGGCCAGTATATATATTTTTGAAATTGATGAAGTCATATCTGAACAATTAATTCAGTTTCTTGTGATTCATTAGAGAGCTCAATTTGTATAATAAATTAACTGTCTTTTGTTGAACGTAAATTGCAGTTTACAAAGGGGTTTAGCGAGGTATATTTATATTGAAAATCGAAACCCTTTAATTCTATTATCAATTTGAATTTTATATCTATTTAAGTCTTCGTTATCTGGAGAAAAATTTAACATTTTTAGCTACACTGTAATCAAGTGAAATATTTGCTATACAACTCTTCCGACAGGTAGTTTTTCGTCTGATGGTTTTTTAATTTTTCGGTTGGGAGGTACATTTTGATGCTCGTAGGCCAGATTGCATTTTACGCTTGCCGCAAATGTAACCAGAGAACACAAGGATGTCACATTTTGTTACAGATAGACATTAATCTTTCAGTACTCGGAGGGAAAGACCCCTCTTAGAAGATTAGAATAATAATCCATACAGTACTGAGAGAGAGAGATTTTTATTGAAAGAATAGCGTATGAATGTAACAGCACTTGATTGTAAAGATTCTTGCAGTTACTTGAAAGCGCAGCGCACTACTGAACCAGATTAAATTCAGCACATGCATGCTGATGTACAAGTTAAATGCGTACCGTCCGCCATATCTGTTCCTGTAAATTAATTTCTTGTTTTCTCCACTTTCGATTTTTTTATTCTGAGCATCGTCAGTAAAGAGAAAAGCGCATTTGTGGAATGTAAAGGAGGCATACGTTTAGAGAAAGACCCGCATTAGCACGGGAATGTCTTTAAAATAACTTCGATCCGAAATATACCAAAACTAGAGCCTTTTGATTTAAGCGACATGTTTTGCAGTTGGCATATTCTATCTCGAAGTCACCTTGGTTAATCAACTCGTCCTGCTTTCACTCTTTTATTCGGAGTTTTAACCCTTTTAATGGTCCTAATGGCTTCATTCCAGACAAGAAGAAGGAATACCAATACTTTATTATTGCATCAACCCATTGCACCTTCTGTTTTGAGTCTGATGCCCTGATGATTGGTAAAACAACCCTGGCAGGTATCAATAGGATCGGTTCCCTGTCACCTGTGGGGCATCCCTCATGAACGCCAAAGAATGCCAAATTTTATAATGTGATATAGAGCTACGGCAGAACATAGCAGGCAAAGTACCAAAATATGATTTTTACCATTATATTACCATCTATCCAGACTGATAACGGTAATAAAATCGATAGTTTTGAAATACATATGAATATATCGATTCCATCCGCTGCTTCGTCCCCATCAGGTGGGGATGAAAAAAGTTTTGCGGAGCCGATTTACCCCTCTCATTAGGGACTTAGCAACATATTGATAGGAAAAAAACGACTGAGAACAAATTTGCCAGCTGTGACACTCTAGAAATTTTCTAGCTTAAAGCACTGAGCTTTCTTACGCAATAAAGATTCTAACATGTTACAGGTCGAGAATGAGAAGACATGAACAAGGAAAGTGAATGAATGTGCTATGAGCGAGCTGAGAAGGGGTGGGCTTTTCTTCTTAGGTCAGTAAATATCTTAAATGATACATTTCTTAGGTCAGAAATTTATTTTCACCTTTTCAACTATTTATTTCTGCATCAAAATGTTTCACCCAATGGCTTGATCTCTCTTCAAGAAATCAGGTTTCCCAGGATACAAAAACCTCAGGGCCAACTCTAAATTTTCAAATACACATAGTAAATATCAGAACAGACTGCTCAAACTGTAATCAAGGGAACCTTGTTGGCCAGGAAGACGATTTGTTAGATGAAATCAGAACAATTTACTGTCTCCACCCCTAACGATCTCCTTCATTGATAGAGGAGCCGAATAACTCCTTAAATATCCATGATTTCAATATTATCCGTAATGGAACCTTCAATAGGCTCAAATTGTAGAAAGCTCCCTCGGAAATATTGCAGTCCGCCAACCTATCTTCACGAACATCAACATTAGCTCAGTTTCCCAACAAAGAGTCTAAGGTTACGATCAAAATCTTAATGTTCGCCTCGTCCTGGACTGCAACTTCCCCACTCTTCCGCAGTAACGGCTCTTATGGGTCTACTTATTCTTCCTCATCTTCGAGTCCCGTGAACCGCACCTCCACCCCCTCCGTCTTCCCTACTTTTCTCTGCTTCCTCTACTTCATTCCTAGATTGGTAGCCAACCCACTCATTCATGAGTTCATAGTCAGTACTTCCGCCATATTCCCCTTTTTGGCGTATCAGGTCTCAAAGCTAGGCCTTAGACTCGATCCGGGCCTTCAGGTTATTTATGATGGTTAGAAAAGGGTGACAGTGGGCCATTTTGATAAGATAAACATGTGTACTGGTGAGCTGATTTTGTGAGTTTTACTAGTGTCTATACGACCATGCTCTGTCGTCATATGAGGACAGTTTCCGTTACATTTTGGAACAGTAAAGGGTTTTAAAGCCTGGAATATAACATGGAAAAAAGTTTTTTCATGTTAAGTTACAGTACAGTAATTTTTACTGTACGTGCGCCCTCGTTTCTGAAAACCCCCACGATAATACGAACTATTTTTCCTTCCAAAATGTAGTCGTTTTCACAATTTCTTGCGAAGAGGCGAAGCTGGTGAGGGAAAATCGCTCTAGGCTTTACCGAGGTCAACAATCTTGAAAAGTTTGTTTTGCAGAATAGACCGAACTTTTACCATCAAATCCAAAGACACCTTGAGCACCCGCAGAGTCTGGTCCCTTTCATGCATAGTTTTGAGGAGAGGACTATCCCGTTCAGCTATTTATGTTACAGCAAACATCTATTAAAGAAAAAGATTACAGTTTCATTAAATAAAAAAAATGAATGATGAGCTACCCTCTCGATCTCAAAAGGAGGAAAGATTCGAGGGCCTCAACATATTTGTTCACTGCAAAAATGTGAATTTTCTGTGCCTCATCTCCAGAATCTGAGACAAATATTAAACTTCGTGGGTTCTCTTTGTGTTTTGTAGAGGTATTTTGTCAGAAAATGATAATCTCAGAACTAATTATACCAGCAGGGAGGTATTCCAAGCGATAAGAGTTCCTCTGAACTATGCTTGTGGGAATTGATAGGGGTAAATCTTCGGAGAAGATATAATCAAAACCAACAACTCAAGATGGAAGTGTTGCAAGCTACAAAAGAGCTACCGTGGTATAGTCTAACGAACAAAAAGGAGTGGATAAGGAAGACAGTTGAGAGGGCTCCAAGCAAGTATTGAAGGGGTAGGGTCTACCACTGATGTCCTGCGATCGGCGTAGGAATAATGTTACTTGGGTCTAGAGTTGATTCTCAACTTCTTACAACTCGGGACTTGACTTGAAGTTGTCTACCAACATGCTTGACCTCTCCATGAGAAAGAAGTTTACTCAGCTTATATAGACTTTGGGCTTCCCCTAAAGTCCGAAAAAAACTACAGAAGATACCAGAGAAACTCATAAAATCACTTTGTGTGGACGATATACTCTAAACAAAAGATACTTGAGAAACAAACAATCGATATGGTCCTCTTATTCCCCATTCTCTACATCAGATCCAAACAACTCCTCCAAAAGATCTATGCTGCCCAAGCAGTCCCAAAAAATATCTGCGACCTCTCATAACTTTCTATTTCTTCCTCGGATATATCCAAGCTATTAAAGATATCTCCATCCGGTTCCAGCGTTGGTACCACTTGTTCCATACTCTTCAGCCCCGGCCCCACCATTCCAACTCTTCCCACGTCTGCCTTTCCATCATACTCCTCGTCCTCGTCCTCGTTCTCGTCATCACCCCCTTTCGTCAACCTCGTGGACCAGTTCTGGGGCTGCTCACACCTCGAAAGTTTCCCCAGCTCCCTCCTCGACTCCCACTTCTACCCCTCAGGTACCTCCTCTGCCTCCTCCTCGAGGAATATTCTTCTATGGAATTTATGATGTGCATGGTTGTCAAGGAGAGGTACAGAAGAAGTTGTGATGGGTTGTCCCGATGAATGGTCGCATCTAGTTCCTGATGTACTGGACCTGCACGAGGTCCTCTCCGGGGACGACCAGAACATTTTTTGGGCGGGTTATTGTCTCCCGAAGGTCCTCCTCGGGTCATCATCACTGCTTCGGGAGGATCCCCGCCACCTTCCATGTTCCCAATTTGTGGCGGGGAAACATAAGGTTCCCATAAGGGATATGGGACCAGTCGATATTCCATATCAGGGGGTAAGGCGTAACCTCTCAGTCGCACATCTTGGTTGTTCTTGAGAAATACGTAAATCGGACGGACAATGTTCAGATACGTTTGCGACAGGTCTCCGATAGCTACCATTCAATACCTTCTTATAAAGTAATGATATATTACTTCCAAAAAATCTGGACCTGCTTAGTGAACCTTCCGTTTTGGAATGAGAATAGAACTCTTATTAATAACCGGAAATTTTTTGAGGTAGCAATGGTCAATTCAATGTACGAAAACATAGGCATATATGACTATAGAAATGGATTACGTGGAGTTCGTAGTAGTCCCGCGTAATCGAGATGATCCATTCCCAGGCCCTTTTTCCTCCCATAGGAATCATTTTATAGTTAAAGATGAGTATGCCCCGTGTTTGGGCATAGTCCTGTGTGAGAAGGAATTCCTCAGGCCTCTGATGGTAAGGGACCAGACGACGTGCATGGATGGCCCTCCTGGTCTCTTCCCTGAGCTTGAACAGAGCTTATAATGCGGGTTTCTTTCTTCCGTGACGATGCAGGATTCGAGTACTTTGTTTGAAGGCCGGCCAGTTCACAGCCTGTTGCATTGCTTTTTCGTGTGCCACAAGTTCTTTAGAGCTGACTGAAAAAGTTTGGACTGGGGGCTCTGCATCCTTATTTCTTTTCTGTGTTAGCGCGCTGTGTGATCTCCAGCCTTCGGTGGCCAGTAGTTCTACTTCTCTAGTCTCTTCATCGGTAATATTTGTTTCCATGTCTCTCTGCAACATTCTAGGAGCCCTCCCGTACATCAGCTCGAATGGTGAGCGTCCACTTCTTCCTTTTCTTCGACGATAGCCGTATAATACTGTTGGTAAGGTATCTTCCCACTGATTTCATTCTCCGACATAGTTTTCGATATTGCTCGTTTGATGGTTCCAACCATCGTCTCCGCTTTCCCGTTTGACATAGGAGAGTATGCGAGAACTGTATTTAGCTGAATACATTTTTCTTCCAAGAAACGAAGAAATAAATTGCAGAAAAACAAAGGGCGTTATCCGAGAGGATCCTTTTTGGAAGACCAAACGGTTCAACTATTTCTTTTTCGATGAATCTCAGGACCACTTCAGCATTGGCCTCCTCAACTGCAACTGCTATTGCCATCCAGTAAGATGTTCCCCCTATAAGGAGATATTTGTTTCCGGAAGATGTTTCCTTG
The DNA here is from genome assembly GCA_002205965.3 of Kappaphycus alvarezii. Taxonomy (NCBI): domain Eukaryota; phylum Rhodophyta; class Florideophyceae; order Gigartinales; family Solieriaceae; genus Kappaphycus; species Kappaphycus alvarezii. The sequence goes on from NADL03000246.1 coordinate 11,801, forward strand.
AATGGGCCGGCAAAATCAATTGATAATGTTTCAAAAAGACCGAACCTAAAAAGCTTAGCGTTGTCTTATGTTTTCGTATCGGAATGATTTTTGGCAGTTGTCGCAGCTTTTCACGAAATTATAGACGCCCTTATAGATATTGGGCCAGCAGAATCTCTCCGTAATGAATTTTTTTGGTTGTTTCAAGATCCCGATGCCCTAACTCATCATGGAAAGTCCTTAAGATCTTCATTCTTTCTTTTAAAGGGGCCACTAGTAGGACCGGCTTTAGTGTGTCGGAAGAGTTTCCCATTCCACAATGTAAAAGCCTTTTGATTCCTGCGTACACAATTTCTATGTTCCAGATCAACCTTTCTCATTTATAGTCCATTCAAGAATTTAATTAGTCCGTAAATATTGCTTCGTACTCTTCTTCGTTCGGCACTTGCACCTCGGAAACTCCAACGATGTCCTCGGAAGCTTTTTCATTTGGACTCAGTGGATCCCTCAAGCGGGATAGGTAATTGGCAGGCTGATTATTGCGTACGGGCCTATACACAATTTCAAACCGATATTCGGCGAGAATCTCGAGCCATCGGGTCAAACAGTGATGTACACCTTTCTTTTGGAATGCTGTCTTAAGTGCCTGGTGATCAGATATCAAGACAAATTTCTCGAGTGATAAAAGGTACACGCGAAATTTTTTTCAGTGCGAAGACAACATCGAGCGCTTCTCTCTAGCACAATGAGTATCTCCTTTGCGCATCATTCAGAGTGCGACTTGCAAAATGAACCCGGTGTAGTCTTCCGTTTTCATCTTTTTGGGACAAAACGGCACCCAAAGACCGTTCTGAGGCATCTGTCTCCACAACAAATGGTCTCTTGAAATCTGGATACATGAGCAATGGGGGACACATAGCTTATCTCTAAGCTCCTCAAATGCAGTTTGCATTTCTTTGTTCCAGTAAAATTTTCCGTTCTTTGTAGTGCTGGAATGTAACGGTGCTGCAGTCATAGCGAAATCTTTGATAAATCTTCTCTAATATGAGGCCAGTCTTAAGAAGCTTCGAACCTCCGTTTTTGAGGCGGGCCTTGGTGCCAACTTGATTTTCTCTGGATCCACTCTAATTCCTTCTTGATCGACGATATGGCCGAGTAATTGGAGAGAACTTTTCTCAAAGAAGCATTTGCTCAACTTAATTTTCAGGCTGTATGCAGAAATTCTCTCCACTACTGTCTTGACGTGCGATATGTGCTGATCCAATGTTTTTGAGAATATTACCACATCATCGATATAAACTCTTGCAAATGGAAGTCCTTTCAAAACCTCGTTCATCATTCTTTGGAATGTAGCTGGGGCATTCATGAGACCAAAAGGCATCATTTCGAACCTGAATATACTGGCTTTGCTAGTAAAAGTTGTTTTTCCTTACATTTTTCATCCAATGGAATCTGCCAATAGCCAGTGTAAAGATCAATTGATGTGAAGTATCTCCCTTCCTTCAATTCCTCGAGCATTTCCTCCATATTTGAAATCGGAAATGATCGGGTATCAATCTCTGGTTCAGCTGTCGGTAATTGGCGTAAAAGCGAAGTTTTCCATCCTTTTTTGGTGCTACTACAACTGGAAATGACCTTGGGGACGAAACTGGCCGAATAATATCATCTTCCAGCGTACGTGTAACATTCTCTGAGATGAATTGGTCATATTTTGGCGGTTGACGCCTAGGCCTGTGGTAAATTGGTTGAGTATCGATAAGTTCAAATGGGTGAATGACCAGTACGCTTGCTTGTCTTAGATCTGAAACGCTCCATGCAATAACTTCGGAAGATGTTAACATGTCGTATATTCTCATTGAGGTAGGCGCTGGAAGGTGCTGTAATTTTTCTTGAATTTCTCCAATTTGGCGCTGGTCCTTTTCTTAATCCTCACCCTCCAAATTTGGAAGGACCTCTTCCGGCGTGCTCACATCTTCAGATATGGAATTCGACATATTCTTGTTTTCCTTGCAAAGTTTATTTTCTTTCATGCTCTGAATCCGTACTTTGATTCGATATTATCACAAAAAAAACACATTCAGGTGTCAAACTTACCCTAGAATTCCATTCTTCATCTGTTTCAAATCCAGAACCATAATCATCCATGCCATGTTCATTATCCCCTGAGCGTACCTTTTGTCAGTTCCTAAAGTGTTAGTTGGTTCGGAATCTTCGCTGTCATAGCTAGAAGTGAAATCGTCACTGTCCGTTTCTCTTAATCTTCCGGATGTGTTCTCTTGTCTAAATCCAGGGGCATCTTCACGGTTCTGCCGTTAATATTGACTGAAACGATTTGGTTGCCCAAGTCAATGCATGTCCCTAGTCCTTCCATGGTAGGGCAGCCAATAATTGCATCGAAAGGGAGATCGGGCATGACAAGAAAATGTTCATCATCTTTGCAGTCCCCATAGGACACGGAAACCTTGTCAACAGTGCCCATGCATTTTGAGACGGTTCCATCAGGCACAGTTATTCTTCGAGCAGTTGGAATGATTTGAATACCTAGATCTGTCACCAAAGTTTCTGAAATGGGGTTTGGAACAGCGCCCGAAACGAAAAGAGTTTGGGTTTTCATTCCAAATACTTTGACTGGTACCAGCTTAAGACGCCTTGGAGCTGTCGAGGCCGATTGAAGAAACAATTTCTTACCATTAGCGGACTTACTAGACCTGATAATTTTTTTGAGTTCCTTTCTCGCATTCTCTGCGTCGCCCCTCAAAAGTTGACCAAACGTTATCCCAGTTGGGGCCGAAGCAAGCTCAGTCACCAAATTGTACTTCTTCACATACTCTAGTACGTCCTTCGGGATACTTTCATCTTTCTTACTCTTTTTCGTCCTTTTGGCCGGAGTGACTCCTACTCCTGGAACCACTTGATCAGGCCTCTTGGTTCGAGGAGGCGCAGGTGCTGGGATATGCTCCAGCATTCCATAATCTAGCCTAGGTTTTTTCTATAAAATATTCCCTTCCCCATCCCTTTTTGTCACATTGACTTGACTGATTTCTTCAGCGATGGATACATTACCGGCATCTTCAACTTTTGATCCTTTCTTTGTTGTAAGATTTTCATCTCTGGTCATGCTCGCTCCTCGCGTCCGATAGATTTGCTCTTCTCTTATCTTTAGACGAGCAGTTACTTTCATGATGTCCATATCGTCCGCACTTTCCACAACGAGTGTTTCTTTGTGGATTTTCAGGACACCTATTTGCAAAGTGTCCACGCTTGTGACAGTAAGAACAGACTTCTGCAGCCTTATGGGCCCCAGACTGGTTCTTCTTAATGGTAAGAGTAAGGCTTTCCAACTGCGAGGTTATCACGTCAAGTTGATTATCGAATCGGGTTTCCGACCTTTCTTCCAAGTTTTTGACATCGCTTCTGACAGATTCCAATGCTGCTGCACTAGTAGCCGGCCTTTGATAATTCTTTTCAGGATGTACGATGGAGATCGATGTACGGTTTTTTCTCGGTGCTTCCCTCAGTGACTGAAATGTCTCCGAATTTTTGACAAATTCTACTATGGTACCCTTCAGTTCATCAAAAGTTAGGGCCTTGATGAGGAGAAAATCGGAGAGCCGCTTATCCCCATAGCCGCCTTACGCAGCATTCCGTACTTGGCTTGGGCGTTGAACCCGGACTTTTCATAGAGATCGCACAAGTATACCAATGAGCCTAATAAATCGACGAAGTTGAGCCGGGACTCTATGGCGGTACGAATCATGTCATCTGGTTCCACCTCTTAGCATATTCTTTCACAAGCCACTCACATACCTCACCGAAGTTACGCCCACTCCCGTTAAGAGGCCACCCGTCGATAAACTTGGACTTATATTTGTGCTTTGCGTCACCATGAAGATAGGCGAAGATACTTGCGGCCTTCTCTTCATCGCCCTTCTCACGCATCACAACGTTGACATATGTATGGGGAAACTCCTCAACGTCTTCACTCTTGCCCCTGTGAACATTATACGAGCAGCGTTGAGATCCATGATTACGGAAAAGAAATCCTTCCAAAGTTTTCCCTAATACTGCTCAACTCGAAAACCTCAGGTGCAACCCCCTCCACAAGAGTACCAAATGATAGGGATAAATCGGCAGGGGAAGAGACCCTCAGAACCAAATACCCCAAGAAGGAGGTGTTGCAAGCGACAAAAGTGCTACGTGGTATAGTTGAACGAAAAAAAGGAGTGGATAGGGAAGACAGTTGAATGGGCTACAAGCAAGTATGGAAGGGGCAAGGTCTACCACCTATGCTCAGTGACTAGCGTAAAATAAATGCTTCATGGGTCTGAAGTTGACTCTCAACTTCCTACCTATTTGGGACTGGGCTTGAAGTTGTCTGCCAACTTGCTTGACCTCTCCATGAGGAAGCAGTTTACTCGGGTTACATAGACTTTTTGGCTACCCCAAAAGTCTCAAAAAAACATACTAAGAACCATAAAAGCATTCACGGGAATCGTGTGAACCAGAGAGAGACTATTAGAAGATATTTCCTCAACGTAAATATCTAGGTGCCATACCCATGCCAGCCACGCATCGGCCAGGGGTGGGAATTGATGTGGCCATATATAGACCTTTCAGAGTCACTCGTAGTATCACCACAACCTGGAACTGTACTGACATCTACTATGACAGCGTGTCCTAAAATAAAAATCAACCGATGAATTTGCCACACTCACCAAAATTAAAAATGTCTTGCAAATTCAAAAACTGTAAAAATATCTTCCCAATTCCGATAATGTATACAATTATGGTCCTCATCTAGATTTTTTTCCTGTGCGAATTTGCGCACATCAGATGTCATGAGCGCCGTGGCATTATCGGATACAATTTTCCTCGGAGGCCTGAACGGCCATATAATCTCATGCTCGACAAACTTGAAAACGGTGTCGGACGTAGAGTCCTCGGTTGCCCAAGGGGCAGGCAAGCCCGTAATGTGTTCCACCGCAATCAACTAAAACCTCTTGGCCGTCCTCTAAAGCTTAAAAGTGCCCGCAAAGTAGACGGAAAAGGTCCCTAAAATTCCGGTAAAGGGAGGCCTTCAGTTTGTGTGATACGTAGGGAGTCTTGTCGCGTGTTGAAAACCATCATCTGACTGCACGTATTACTTTACGTTGCTATAGACACTGGGCCAACAAAAACGATCTCGCACGAACTTCCTAGTCGAACCGATATCCCAATGGCCTATGTCGTGGTGAAAGGCTTCCATTATCTCCGCGCGTTGTCCAAAAGGAGGTACGACGCGGAGTCCATCCTTCTACCTGTGGAAGAGGGTATACGCGCCGGGGAGCCCCATGGAGGCACGGAAGGCCTGCCTTCTATTGTCGCCCACATCGATCTCCTCTTGCACCCGCTCGTGGATGGCGTCCGATAGTGTCTTCTGTGATGGTGTTTTGTTTGAGCAGAGGGCACTAAAGGGGATAATCCTGGACTGGGAGCAAGAGAGGGACCAAATCTGGTGCGCCTCGACGATATCTCGGTACGTTGAGAGATCCGAAATAAACACACATAGCGACCAGAAATTTTTTTTCTAGCCCCGATGATGAGTGCGTGTCAGCTTCTCAGCGCTTCTCGCAGATACAGTAGATTTTTCCCAACATTCAGAGTACAAAAAAAAGGTTTACCTACCACGTACAGAAACACTTTTTTTCCTAGCCAGCTGCGATTGTGACAACGTCTAATTTTTTTCCTGCTTCCGTACAGTAGAATTTGTTTTCCTAGAATGTCTGGGACGGTACTGTACAGTAATATTTTTTTGCGTGATACCGCACATTGTACAGAATACGAATTTTAAAAAATCCTACTGCAACAGTAGGATTAGTAGTATTATTGAAAATTCGTATTGCACTGTGCATACTGCAGTGGTAGCGGGTATCCCCCAGTCTTGGTAATGACGCAGTCGTTTCCCTTCCACGGGCGTTAGTGCACTAACTAACTGACCCTACAGTAAGGAACGAACCGGATATACCGCACTAAAGACGAGAGTACAGTACTAAACTTGGTATATTTACGTGGTGCTCTTGAGCTCCACTGTGGAGTCTGGACGCTGAAAATTCCCTGCTCAGGTCCCACAAGTACAAATGGGAGGTGCATTATCACATTCTAATCGACTACACGTGCAATATGCGTACATCCCTCGTGCTTTGCGAGTGATACATTTTTTTCCTATTGAGGTAATGCATACTACTCAGGATGGCTATAGCAAGCTACTGCCTTAACTGTCCTGAATAAACATGTAAAAGCGGCAGTGTAGTTCCAGGGTGCACTATACGCCAGAACCCTCTAATACGACACCCCGTGCCACATGTGTACAGTATATGACAGCACGGTGCTATACTGCACTGTACAGTGCGTCGATACACTGACAGGGACCCTGCTCTAATTCAAATCGAATTCAGTTGATCGTGAAGCGGACTCGTATGGAAAGACTCACATCGATCAGTGTTTCCGTTCTGCTACAGCGTCTGAAATCCGGAAAAAAATTAGTGCTATTGTCTTCCAGCAAGAGTACCATGTTATGATTGTTATGCTGACCTGTCAAATCTTGTTCCTTGTCCCCTTTCGAATTTTGTATCAAAAATTCAACGCTAAAAAAACTTTATAAGCGGCGGCGGTTTTATGAATTTGACAGACGTCGGCTTTCAAAGAAAGCGTAGAAATAAAGGTAAGTCTCCACCGCACATTTTGTATGCAGTTTAGTTGCAGGTTCATAAAGTGTAACCTCGCCAATTTTTTTTCGAGGCAAATAGCGGATCTAGAACACATTCGATGCTTTGCATGCTTTGGTACATGTCCTTCTACTGCGGGTTGAAATCCACTTTTCCATTAAAAATTAGGACACTATCCGGCTGCAATTTTAGATTAAAATAAAACTGAAACTAGCCTGGCCACAAGAAGAAGAAGAATAATAATAATAATAATAATACAAGAGGAAAAGTGCGGCGGCGGCGGCGGTGCGAGACATTGCCCTTTTCAAGTAGTAAATATGGTTGGAGGAACGAATAGAAGGGCAAACTAGGCGAAACTGTTGGGCCACGGCGCATGTGATCCAGCACACGCCTTACAGTACAAAAAAAATTTACTATACCTCTACTGTACAATACGGTAGTACTGTACACTACTTCCTAGATATTACTGAAAATCAAGGGAAAAAAAGTGATTACTGTACAAACGGCGGCAAAATTGCGACGTTGGAAGAAAAAGTCGGCGGTTTCGAATGTGGGAATTTTTAACCGTAAAAGCAGGAAAAAAGTTGAGGCAAGCAGGAAGGGCTTCTCACTTTTTCCTGCTTTTACGGTTAAAATTTGGAGGGTTTTCCAACGGCGTCAAACTAGGGCTTTACGGGGCAAATTTCGAGGATTTTCGGGCTGTGTATTCCTCGGCAAAAGGCAGCAAGCTTGAAATCGTGCCACACGCTAGTTTTTTGGGGGGGTGGCGCTGAAATCTGCGTGACAGAGCGAGATTTGGCAGCACGCCTAATACCTTTTTAAGGGCCGGGTGCAGGCCAAACCTCCCCGCATCCCTCCGCTCACACATCCTCCGCCGCCGCCATCAGCGCAACCAACCACCTCAACCCTTCCCCGTCAGCATCATCTTCCCCGTCCGCATCCTCTTCACCTCTCTTGCTCGTCCAGAGCTCTTCCGCTTTCCACTCCCCCTCTCTCCTGCCACCAACCTTTCTCTTCCGGGATCCCTCCGATCCCCATCCCGTTTCACTTCCCCTCTCTCCTTCCTCTAACCTTCCTTCTCCAAAGCCCCTTCCATATCCCCTTCCACCCCCCCTCTCTCCTGCCTCCAACCTTGGTCTTCCACAGCCCTCGCCGATCCTCATCGTCATCCACATCCCCCATCCTCCCCATCTCACCTTCCGCCAACCTTCTTACACTTCCCCATCTCTTCTCAACCACCAATCATCGTAAGAATGAACCGTCCTCAGAACAAGCCCCGTTCCACCGGCAAGCGTGGTCGGCCAGAGTCAATTGTCCGCCAGTTTTGGGAGGACATCGACACGCCACACATTGGGCCCAAATGCATCTACTGTAATCATCGCTCAATGACCCGTCAATTCCGGGCCCCCCAGCGACTCGTCATACTCTGATATGCAAAAACGCACCCGAGGCTGTCAAGGATCAGCTACGGCGTGCAACGAACAATAAGTACTCGCGCCGTCGTCCCCCCCGGCCCTAGCGCAGCATAAAGGCGGACACCGGCCACTACAGCCATGGTGGCGCCCTCGGCCACCATGCCATTGCAAACCCCGCGACGGGTCCAGCCCAAGGCCAGATGTTGCACACCACGCAACCTACACATGCTGGTATCGCTGTCACGCCCCCCCATACAACAGGGCAGCCCAACGGTGGACCGTCGCAGCCACCTTTCCCATTTGTGAAGCATGCCGCACCGCACACCGATGGTGGTCCCCAGGAGGGCAACGGGACTATCGCAGCAACGTTGGCGCCATCGCCGCGCCATGTTGGAGCTCCGAGTACTGTGCCACCTATGACCCCGACGGCGGGCATGAATGCAGGGAATGTGGAGATTGGAGTAGTCGGGGCTAATGTGCGATCTTCGCTGTTGACGGAGCATGCATGTGGAATGCAGGGACTCCAAGGTCGATGGGAATCACTGGGCCGAGTGGACAGAAAGTGGGCCCCACCCTAAGTCCTGGGACGAACCTGTTGTACCCGAATGGCGGGGCGCAGCAACGGTTGTTGGCACCCACTGCTGAGTTGAATACGCACGTGGATATGCCCAAGCACGTTGCACTTACGGAGGCCGTGGTCGAGTCGCTGTTTCAAGGTGCTGGAACGTCCGAGGGTTGGGGCAGTGCCGACCCCTGCCGAGTTTCGAGCGGCACTGAAGGAGGCAAAGGAGTTTGCACGGATGAGGGTGAAGAGACAGAGGGACGGGGCGAGGCTGGAGATATGCCGGCTGCAGGATGCAATCATCCTACTGGCCCAGGGCAAGAATGGACCGGGACAACAGGTTGGGGCCGCGAATGGGGCTCCAGGGCATGGTGCCGCGGATGTCGCGGAAACCGACGACAGCGAGGATGAGGTGCGGGGTGGGAGGAACGGTTGAGTAGGATATGATGGGAGGAAGTAAGGGGGTAGGTGGGCGGCCGTGAGATCTTTTTTTCGAGACAAGAAGGGTACAGGGCCGCCTGTTTGATTATTTTGGCTTATCGAAGATTGGGTGGCTGGATCACAAACCCCCTGCGAAAACACTATGCCCCAACCCTCGGACGTCCAGCACCTTGAAACAGCGACTCGACCACGGCCCCCGTAAGTGCAACGTGCTTGGGCATATCCACGTGCGTATTCAACTCGGCAGTGGGTGCCCACAACCGTTGCTGCGCCCCGCCATTCGGGTACAACAGGTTCGTCCCAGGACTTAGGGTGGGGCCCACTTTCTGTCCACTCGGCCCAGCGATTCCCATCGACCTTGGAGTCCCTGCACTTCCACATGCATGCTCCGTCAACAGCGAAGATCGCACACTAGCCCCGACTACTCCAATCTCCACATTCCCTGCATTCATGCCCGCCGTCGGGGTCATAGGTGGCACAGTACTCGGAGCTCCAACATGGCGCGGCGATGGCGCCAACGTTGCTGCGATAGTCCCGTTGCCCTCCTGGGGACCACCATCGGTGTGCGGTGCGGCATGCTTCACAAATGGGAAAGGTGGCTGCGACGGTCCACCGTTGGGCTGCCCTGTTGTATGGGGGGGCGTGACAGCGATACCAGCATGTGTAGGTTGCGTGGTGTGCAACATCTGGCCTTGGGCTGGACCCGTCGCGGGGTTTGCAATGGCATGGTGGGCCGAGGGCGCCACCATGGCTGTAGTGGCCGGTGTCCGCCTTTATGCTGCGCTAGGGCCGGGGGGAGGACGACGGCGCGAGTACTTATTGTTCGTTGCACGCCGTAGCTGATCCTTGACAGCCTCGGGTGCGTTTTTGCATATCAGAGTATGACGAGTCGCTGGGGGGGCCCGGAATTGACGGGTCATTGAGCGATGATTACAGTAGATGCATTTGGGCCCAATGTGTGGCGTGTCGATGTCCTCCCAAAACTGGCGGACAATTGACTCTGGCCGACCACGCTTGCCGGTGGAACGGGGCTTGTTCTGAGGACGGTTCATTCTTACGATGATGGGTGGTTGAGAAGAGATGGGGAAGTGTAAGAAGGTTGGCGGAAGGTGAGATGGGGAGGGATGGGGGGATGTGGATGACGATGAGGATCGGCGAGGGCTGTGGAAGACCAAGGTTGGAGGCAGAGAGAGAGGGGGTGGAAGGGGATATGGAAAGGGCTTTGGAGGAGGAAGGTTAGAGGAAGGAGAGAGGGGAAGTGGAACGAGATGGGGATCGGAGGGATCCCGGAAGAGAAAGGTTGGTGGCAGAAGAAGAGGGGGAGTGGAAAGCGGAAGAGCTCTGGACGAGCAAGAGAGGTGGAGAGGATGCGGACGGGGAAGATGATGCTGACGAGGAAGGGTTGAGGTGGTTGGTTGCGCTGATGGCGGCGGCGGAGGATGTGTGAGCGGAGGGATGCGGGGAGGTTTGGCCTGCACCCGGCCCTTAAAAAGCATTAGGCATGCTGCCAAATCTCGCTCTGTCACGCAGATTTCAGCGCCACCCCCCCAAAAAACTAGCGTGTGGCACGATTTCAAGCTTGCTGCCTTTTGCCGAGGAATACACAGCCCGAAAATCCTCGAAATTTACCATCCCGGGTCTTCCCAACTTTTTTCCTGCTTTTACGGTTAAAAATTCCCACATTCGAAACCGCCGACTTTTTCTTCCAACGTCGAAATTTTGCCGCCGTTTGTACGGTAATCACTTTTTTTTCCCTTGATTTTCAGTAATATCTAGGAAGTAGTGTACAGTACTACCGTATTGTGGTGGTAGATCTTTATTTGTCGTACAATGTCGCACAGAGGCGTGCGGAGGATATTCATAAATTAACTACGGATGCGGGCGGCGGGTAGAAACCTGTCGCGCCTGCATTATTTGGAGGCTAAATGCGAAACGGGTAACGAAGTCGCGGAGCTCCTGTTGAGGGGAGGAACCGCGACGGGAAGCAGCGAAGGAAGCAAGGCGGCGGAAAAAAGCGTTACCGTCATCGCCCAAGGCGCCATAGATATCAATCCCGACGGGGGAGAGGAGGATATCGTTTCGGTTGCAGTAAGTGCCGTAATGACGATGTTTCTCGCGCTCTGCGAGTGTCGCGGCGGCGCCGGCAGTAACCGTACTTGGCGAAATGTGGCGGCGTGCGGAGGGGTGGGCAACAGTAACGTCGACGGCTATATCGGTACTGTGAAGCCCGTATGCAGCGGGTATGTAAATATCCATTCGTAGCACGGGGACTCCGAATGCCCAGATGAGTCGGGAACCTGGTGGAGGAGCGGATGTTCGACGAGGGCGACGATCCCAACTTCCTTGCAGTAGCGGGCAAGAAGGTTGCGGAGGATGTGGTGACGACGAGTCATTCCGTCTTCGTATTTGCAGGTCAACGCGTGTTGACCACTTGGATCTAAGACGGGTGCGATGTCGGCCGAGCGGCGGGAGCAGACCGGACAGCGAGTAGATCCAGGGAATAGCGCGATGCCGAGACGTAGAGCCAGAGCGACTTTCCAGGCGGAAGAGGACATGTACATACCGCGGTGGGGGTGAGGAAGCGAAGAGAAAACAGTCGATGCGGAGGATGTGCGCACGGAGAGGAGCCGTGCTCGGTCGTGGGCTGCCGCGGACGAGAACAAGCTATCGGACTTCGATAGCATGAGTTCAGTTGTGATCGCAGACTGGAGCCTTTCGCCGGGGACCGGCGATGAACAACGCTCGAAAAGAGCAGTAGCTGTAAGCGACGAAGACAGCTGCGGGTGGCGGGAGGATAAGAGCGAGATGGCAGACCGAGGGATCTCTTCCAAGTGGCGGTCCTCGGAAAGGGAAAGCAGGTCGGAGATAAGTCGAAAAGAATCAATTACAGATGCTGCGTATGCCGCCTCGGTAATGTCTGAAGTTTGCAGGAGACCTAGACCGCCCATTGAGAAGGGGAGAGAGGCTTGGAGCCAGGCTCGCTCTGGACAGGGCAGCTGCAATTGGTGGAACGCTTCCCTCTGCTTCTGATCGAAGCTAGCGGCGAGAACCGCAGATTGAGTGGAGGGAAGCGTACGTAGCAAGTGCATGACCTTGGAGGCGTTCGCGCAGAAGCGGTGTAAGTGGAAAGCAAATTGAGCATCATCCAAGTCTCGAAGGGAGTGGAAGATGCGGTCAACTTCGTTTTGGCGGCCTGCGAAAAATTGGGAAACAAAAGCGTCCGAGCCAATCGGGGATCACAGCACAGTAAAACCAGGGGGGTTGAAAAGGGGCAAGGAAGTGCCAAAGGGGAGTGGGAAGGGAAGAAGCCGTAAACTTGAGTCTTGGCAAGGTTGAGCTGGAACCCTAGTGGACCTCCTTCAAGCTGGATGAAACGGATGGCAGCAGCGGCTTGGGATCGAGGAAGAACAATGTTACCGTCATCTGCGTACCAAGCGTTCAGGGCAGGTGAGAACTTCTCCTGTAACGATAGCAAGAGCGGATGGAGAGCCAGGGCAAAGAGCAAGGGACCGAGGGGATCCCCTTGCTGAGTGCCCTCTGAACTACGGACATAGTAGGGTCCGAAAGCAAGCTCTGTAGGAGCATCGTAACAAGAGTGTACCCACCGTGCGAGGCCTGAGGCATGTGTCTGTACGGCTTCCAGAATGCGCTGGCGGGAGATGCAATTGAAAGCGTTGCGAGCATCTATCTGGACCAAGACGTGATCGTGGAAACTCGGGTCTCTGGGAAAGACGACGCACAGAATGAATTATTGCATCGATGCCGTTCTTGACGCCTACCCCGACCTGATGGGGAAGAAGGTAAGAGCGGATGGCGGGGGTGGCTTTGTGTGCCGCGAGCCTAGAAATTAGGCGTCGGTAGAGAAGCCTAACCGCAATCGGACGGATTCCCCCGTTTGGCTTCGGCAGCGCAGTAAGACGGCCTCCGCAGAAATACGGGCGGCACGCGGCCGGCAGATCGCTGTTCAAACAGAGGTTGAGGAACTTTGTCAGGGCATGTAGGCAATCCCTCGCGGGCGTGACCCACCTGCCGGGCGAAGCAGCATTCGCAGGAACACTGGGGATAGACCATCGGCCCCAGGAGCGGTTGAAGGATCCAGGCTGTGAATGGCACGGCGGACATCCGAGACCGAGAACTTTAGCATTAGCACCGGAGGCAAACCGTGAGGGGGCATGGGAGTGATTGGGATGGGGGGCGGGGATGAAGTGAAGCCAAGGATTGAAAGGTAGCTTCGCTGGGGGAGAGTAGGGGATCGACTTGGAGAAGGGCTGCTGTGGCCGGGAAAGGCTACCCGGGAGAGAGCGACGGCATCTGCGAAGGGCCGTGTCAGGCGGGGCGAGGGTGGGAGGGATGGAATCGGAGAGGGAGGGGCGGAGATGAACAGCGAGGAGGCCTCATCGAAGAGGTCATCATAGAGGCGGCTAGAGGCCATGCGGATGCGGTTGACAAGGCTGGAGCAATTTTCCCTGCGGCGGCGGCCAAGAGCGCGGGGCGGTTGTGTCGGAAAAAACTTTGGGATGGCAAGAAGTTCCAGAAGGGCTCGAGTCCTGTTCTGGCGATGGAGCAGATATAACGCGGTACAAGGCAGCAAAGTATAAGTCGTAAGCCGCGGCTTGGACCGGGCGAGGATGAAGGTGAGAACAGGGAAGGGGCGGAGAGGAGAGAGCGGAAGGTGGGGTGACTGGGATGGTCCTGAAACTAGATTCACAGCTGGGAGATTCATGCGTTAGGATCCATGTCGGCATCGGGGGCGGGAATGTGTTCGAGGAGACCATAGGGGTTGATGTCTGCTGGTGTAGTAGGGAGCGGAGGGATGGGCGATTGGGCATTCGGGGCGCCGACTGTAATCCAGCCATCCGTTTGAGGCGGAACAGGGGCAGTCTGGGTACGGCGGCGTTTGAATCCACCTGCTGCTGCTGGTGGGGGAGGCAGAGGGACTACTCCAGGGAAACCAGGGAGGTCCGACAGTTTGGCAAGTATTTTCGTATCGATATCCCGGAGGCGGTAGCGAAGGATCGAGCCGGAGACCATTTGCAATTGTCGTCTTCCAAGCGAGAGATTTCAGAACGCAGACCTTGCCATACTGCAACGAGGTCATCAGCCGAGAGATCATTCTCTAGATCCATTATGCCGGAGAAGGTAAGCTTTGGTGCGTCAAAGTTGTCAGAATGCTGCGCTAAGGTGCGGTAAGAGTCGTATGCAGCGTTGACCGTAGATAAGTCGCGCTCCGCCGCACAGATATATAAGTGGTTCGGATCTGCGGATTGGATAATGGAGCAGGAACCAGGGAATCCCCCGGCAGAGATGGCGGCGCGAAACTGGGATGGGTTGTGGATCTGGAAGGTCGACGGAACAGAAACGCGAACGAAACGCTTCTGATTACCTCCGAAAAGGCCGCGGGTGGCATTGCGAACAGTGCCTGCAAACTTACGGGCTAGGCGGGCGTCGTCGAGATCGCGATGCTCAGTCAAGCCTTGACGACCGAGGGGCGGAAGCCGCCGAATAGGGTGGGTCCGCACCGGGGCTGGGGCCGCCGGAGCTTTGACTGCTCGCAGATACGGGGCCGGTGCTGTGCCGCAGGATCCTCGTCAGGCGAGCTGGCGTCCAAAAGAGAACGGGGTGCGGAAACGTCAACGCCGACAAGCGCGTTAAGAATGTTCAGGACAGACCTAAACTGCGGGTTGTTCTGGAAAGACGGCTTAAGCGCGTTGAACGTAGAGGTTTGCAGGGCGGATGCGAGGAAATGATCGGTTGATGCGGGGTCAGCAAGGTTCACAGCTCCGTCAAGCAGTGAGGCGGATTTAACCAAGAAATCCAGCGCAGCATGTGATAGAGCAACGACGGGGTTGCTGAGGGTGGCAGCGGGACGGTTTGTTTTCGGCGCCATATAGTGTGGTATGACGAGGGCTGGCCAAGGACCGATGAAGAAAGGGACCGAAGGGGCGGGACTGCACGTGCAGGCGCGAGATCACTCGGGTAGTCGGGAGATCACAGACACGAAATAGTGTTACCCGCGGGAGTAAATACTTGAAAACAAAAGAGAAAGCAACAAAAACAAGAAGGATGAACGCGTTTCGCGAGAGGAACCCGCGAGCGCTGGGTGCGAGACGCACGCGGGGGTGGCGGTCAGTACGGCGGATACGAGAGAGAGGGGATAGGGATAGAGCGACAGAGTTGTGCAATAATGTACAGTAGAGGTATAATAAAAATTTTTTTTTGTACTGTAAAGCGTGTGCTGGATCACATGCGCCGTGGCCCAACAGTTTCGCCTAGTTTGCCCTTCTATTCGTTCCTCCAACCATATGTACTACTTGAAAAGGGCAATGTCTCCACCGCCGCCGCCGCCGCACTTTTCCTCTTGTATTATTATTATTATTATTATTATTCTTCTTCTTTGTGGCCAGGCTAGTTTCAGTTTTATTTTAATCTAAAATTGCAGCCGGATAGTGTCCTAATTTTTAATGGAAAAGTGGATTTCAACCCGCAGTAGAAGGACATGTACCAAAGCATGCAAAGCATCGAATGTGTTCTAGATCCGCTATTTGCCTCGAAAAGAAATTGCCGAGGTTACACTTTATGAACCTGTAACTAAACTGCTTACAAAATGTGCGGTGGAGACTTACCTTTATTTCTACGCTTTCTTTGAAAGCCGACGTCTGTCAAATTCATAAAACCGCCGCCGCTTATAAAGTTTTTTTTGCGTTGAATTTTTGATACAAAATTCGAAAGGGGACAAGGAACAAGATTTGACAGGTCAGCATAACAATCATAACATGGTACTCTTGCTGGAGGACAATAGCACTAATTTTTTCCCGGATTTCAGACGCTGTAGCAGAACGGAAACACTGATCGATGTGAGTCTTTCCATACGAGTCCGCTTCACGATCAACTGAATTCGATTTGAATTAGAGCAGGGTCCCTGTCAGTGTATCGACGCACTGTACAGTGCAGTATAGCACCGTGCTGTCATATACTGTACACATGTGGCACGGGTGTCGTATTAGAGGGTTCTGGCGTATAGTGCACCCTGGAACTACACTGCCGCTTTTACATGTTTATTCAGGACAGTTAAGGCAGTAGCTTGCTATAGCCATCCTGAGTAGTATGCATTACCTCAACAGGAAAAAAATGTATCCCTCGCAAAGCACGAGGGATGTACGCATATTGCACGTGTAGTCGATTAGAATGTGATAATGCACTTCCCATTTGTACTTGTGGGACCTGAGCAGGGAATTTTCAGCGTCCAGACTCCACAGTGGAGCTCATATACCAAGTTTAGTACTGTACTCTCGTCTTTAGTGCGGTATATCCGGTTCGTTCCTTACTGTAGGGTCAGTTAGTTAGTGCACTAACGCCCGTGGAAGGGAAACGACTGCGTCATTACCAAGACAAGGGGGTATACCCCCTACCAATGCAGCATGCACAGTACAATACGAATTTTCAATAATACTACCAATCCTACACCGGCTGGTCGGCATCTTTACCCTCCCCTCCAAGTCTGTCCCGTTCTTCCGAGTAACGAGTATTTTTTTTCCCAGTCCCCTTTTTTTATCTCTTTCCTTGCTTCCTATTGGCTGAGACCCTTTTTTTTCGATCTCCCGAACCTACCCTCCCTCCTTGCACCATGCCATCCCGCTCTCGTGCTGCGCAATCGGAGGCCATCGTCTCGCTAACCCACGCTTCTATGGATTACCTCGTGCGTTGCGCTTCCATCTTCGACGGCCTCGTCGACCTCACCGATCCCACCGCTACAGCCTCCTTTCTATCTTGCGTCTCCGAGTCTCCTGTTGCCAATGCCATATCCCCGTCCCTCCAGCACAACCCCCAATTCCGCTCTATTCTAGCCATCTTGAACACCCTTGCCGGCTCTCCACAGGTTTCTTCGCCGTCGTCTCCGCTGGATTCCCCGTCCGCCTCCGCTCAACCAAACACACCTGCAGGCTCTCCGCAGCCCTCGACGCCCGCCCCTGCCCTACCCCCTCCGACCGCTCCGTCCCCCGCCCCGTACCTCCGTGCCGCCACCACCCCAACCCGCTCCGAAACCGCTTCAACGCCTTCCCTTCCTCGGTCGCCACGGCCTCACCCACCACGCTGACCCCTCCGACAAGCGCCTCTCGGCAAAATTCGCGGGCAGAGTCCGCCACGCCACCCGTGGCCTGTTCGGGGGCAACCGAAAACGCGTTGTTCTCGTCACTGCCCTGCCTGACGCCCCTGTTCATGACCCCTCCGCCTTCGGCCGGGCGATATCTAATGGCGGTTTCCCTGGCTCTTGCTCCATCCTGCCCTCCTCTTCTCCGAACGTCTTCCTTGTATGCGCCGCCGAACGTGACCTGCTCTCCTTAGAGCCAGCCTACTCCGCCTTTCGCGCCTTGGCAAAGACCTCTGACAACTTCGATCCTCCTAGCCTGGATTTCTCCGCAATTCTCGACCTCCGTACAGACCTTCCGCCCCCCAACTTCTCTCCGTTTTCCCTGGCCTTCGCTCCGAAATCGCTCGTCTGGAATCCTCCTCCTGTCAGTGGTACCCCGCACCTGCCTTCGCTCACGCTCTCCGCGAAATTGAATCGGTGGTTACAATACTCTTTGTCAAGACGCCTCCTTTGCCACTTCTCATCCCCCCCTTCCTCCCCCCTCGTCCCCGGTCGCCTCGACTAAGCGCCGACGTGTCCCCCCAACCCCGATTGATGCTGACGGGTTTACACTAGACACGCGGGCTGGGGCTTCATCTCCAGACGCCTCTACCGTACCTTCGCCCCACCCGGCCCCTGTTGCCCCGCCCGCGGGCGCCGGATACTCCGTACTTGAACACGTTCCGATTCCGGAGTCTATGGACGATGACCAGTAGGCCTCGCGTGGAACCTTCATACCGACCGACCGCCAGTTACCACTCCGAATCTTGTCCCGCCCTCCTCTCCATCTTTCAACTTCCGATCCCGTCCATCTCTTACTTACCCAATTCTCTGCGTTCCGATTTCCACAATCTCTTTTATTGCCTTCTGCATGCCTACAACCACGCCCACTCCCCTGCATATCGCGTGGAATGCCTCACCCGTCTCTTCGCAGTTGGTAAGCTGGTCCTTCGGAAAAACGGCCGGCGGGAACCCCGTAATCGCAACCGCGCCTCCGTCCACCGGCTTCTCCGGTCCCGCATCTCCATGGCCCTGGAAGGACGCTGGCAAACACTCTACTCAAATGCACTTGACGCCTTCGGTTCCCCATTGCCATCTACCTCCTATTCCCACCCCTCTCCTACCACCCGCTGCCGCCGCTTTATCCAACATGGGGCCCTCACTAAGGCTGTGGCCGCACTCTGCTCTACCACCTCACCGGCACCGGCTACTCTCCAGAACAAATCCCTCCTTGCTTCCCTGCATCCCTCTCCAAGTGTCCCGGTTACCCCAACTCCGCGCCACTTGCTGCCCCCCGCCTTTGTCTTTACGGAGGCCGAGGTTCGCCGTCAGCTCGCCTTCCTACCACACCACAGCTCTCCGGGCCCTGACGGCCTCCGCCCATCCGTCTTCAAATCCCTCTCCCATGCACCAGGCGGTGATACCGAAGATCGGTCCGCCCTGTCTCAGCTCACAATCTTTGTGAACTATGCTGTGGACGGCCGACTCCCAACTGAGCTCCGTCATCTCTTCGCCGGGGCTACCCTACTCGGCATCCCAAAGGCCCGCGGCGACAGTCTCCGCCCCATCGCCATGGGTACGGTTCTTCGACGCTTCATCTGCCGCCTCGTCGTTCGGTGCTTGTCTACACAACCCACCGTCGTCTCTTATTTCCTTCCTCACCAGCTCGCCGTCGGAGTCCGCCACGGAACAGAAGCCATCATCCATGCGACACGGCTTTTCTCCACCCGCCCTGACAGCGCCAGCTTCGCCCTCCTTCAAATTGACGCGTCAAACGCGTTCAACAAAATCGAGCGCCACAACATTCTGCTCGAGACGGCCAAGCGTATCCCCGACCTCGCCCGGTTTGTGCATTACTTGTATGGAGGTGATTCCACGCTCATGTTCGGTTCACACATCCTGCACAGTCGCACAGGCACCCACCAGGGAGATCCGCTCGGAAGCATCCTGTTTGCCCTTGGCGTCCATCCATTGGTCAGCCAGCTCTCATCACGCTTTCCCGCCATACGCCTAAACGCTTGGTTCGCCGACGACGGTACCTCATCGTCCCTGTCAACCTCGCTTCTGAGGTTCTCCGCTTCATCTCAGACCGTGGAAAGCCACTCGGGTTCTCTATCAACATGACGAAAACAACGCTATGGCGTCCTGGCCCGGATCCCCTCCCCGCGTCCCTTCGGTGTGCCATACCCTGCACGATACGTTCCGACAATTTCGTGACAGTCCTCGGATCCCCAATCGGCACCCCTCAAAGCTGCCAGTCTTTTCTTGCCTCCCGCGTACATGGCATTTCCGAGGTTCGGTCGCGCATCTCCTAATTGAATGACCCTCAACTGGGCTACCAACTACTGCGACACTGTGCCAGTTCCTGCCGCCTGGTCTATGTTCTTCGCTGCACCCCGCCGCATCTCACTCTTTCCGGAGCTCAAACCTTTGACTCTGGAATGCGAAGGGTGTTCGAAGACATGCACCGTCGTCTCCCAGACAGTGCCTGGCTCACTGCCCAGCTTCCACTCCGTATGGGAGGGCTCGGACTGCCCCTTACCGAAACCATCGCAGAGGCATGCTACGCTGGCTCTGTTCTCTCCTCCTACCCACTTCTTCGCCTCCTCCTCGGGGATTGCTTCGACGTCTCGGCCTTGATCTCAACGTCTCTCGCCTCTATCAAAGTTACTACTCTATCAATAGGATTATTGAAAATTCGTATTGTACTGGGCATACTGTATTGGTAGGGGTATACCCCCTTGTCTTGGTAATGACGCAGTCGTTTCCCTTCCACGGGCGTTAGTGCACTAACTAACTGACCCTACAGTAAGGAACGAACCGGATATACCGCACTAAAGACGAGAGTACGGTACTAAACTTGGTATATGTACGTGGTGCTCTTGAGCTCCACTGTGGAGTCTGGACGCTGAAAATTCCCTGCTCAGGTCCCACAAGTACAAATGGGAGGTGCATTATCACATTCTAATCGACTACACGTGCAATATGCGTACATCCCTCGTGCTTTGCGAGGGATACATTTTTTTCCTGTTGAGGTAATGCATACTACTCAGGATGGCTATAGCAAGCTACTGCCTTAACTGTCCTGAATAAACATGTAAAAGCGGCAGTGTAGTTCCAGGGTGCACTATACGCCAGAACCCTCTAATACGACACCCCGTGCCACATGTGTACAGTATATGACAGCACGGTGCTATACTGCACTGTACAGTGCGTCGATACACTGACAGGGACCCTGCTCTAATTCAAATCGAATTCAGTTGATCGTGAAGCGGACTCGTATGGAAAGACTCACATCGATCAGTGTTTCCGTTCTGCTACAGCGTCTGAAATCCGGAAAAAATTAGTGCTATTGTCTTCCAGCAAGAGTACCATGTTATGATTGTTATGCTGACCTGTCAAATCTTGTTCCTTGTCCCCTTTCGAATTTTGTATCAAAAATTCAACGCTAAAAAACTTTATAAGCGGCGGCGGTTTTATGAATTTGACAGACGTCGGCTTTCAAAGAAAGCGTAGAAATAAAGGTAAGTCTCCACCGCACATTTTGTATGCAGTTTAGTTGCAGGTTCATAAAGTGTAACCTCGCCAATTTTTTTTCGAGGCAAATAGCGGATCTAGAACACATTCGATGCTTTGCATGCTTTGGTACATGTCCTTCTACTGCGGGTTGAAATCCACTTTTCCATTAAAAATTAGGACACTATCCGGCTGCAATTTTAGATTAAAATAAAACTGAAACTAGCCTCAAAGAAGAAGAAGAATAATAATAATAATAATACAAGAGGAAAAGTGCGGCGGCGGCGGCGGTGCGAGACATTGCCCTTTTCAAGTAGTAAATATGGTTGGAGGAACGAATAGAAGGGCAAACTAGGCGAAACTGTTGGGCCACGGCGCATGTGATCCAGCACACGCCTTACAGTACAAAAAAAATTTACTATACCTCTACTGTACAATACGGTAGTACTGTACACTACTTCCTAGATATTACTGAAAATCAAGGGGAAAAAAGTGATTGCTGTACAAACGGCGGCAAAATTGCGACGTTGGAAGAAAAAGTCGGCGGTTTCGAATGTGGGAATTTTTAACGTAAAAGCAGGAAAAAAGTTGAGGCAAGCAGGAAGGGCTTCTCACTTTTTCCTGCTTTTACGGTTAAAATTTGGAGGGTTTTCCAACGGCGTCAAACTAGGGCTTTACGGGGCAAATTTCGAGGATTTTCGGGCTGTGTATTCCTCGGCAAAAGGCAGCAAGCTTGAAATCGTGCCACACGCTAGTTTTTTGGGGGGGTGGCGCTGAAATCTGCGTGACAGAGCGAGATTTGGCAGCACGCCTAATACCTTTTTAAGGGCCGGGTGCAGGCCAAACCTCCCCGCATCCCTCCGCTCACACATCCTCCGCCGCCGCCATCAGCGCAACCAACCACCTCAACCCTTCCCCGTCAGCATCATCTTCCCCGTCCGCATCCTCTTCACCTCTCTTGCTCGTCCAGAGCTCTTCCGCTTTCCACTCCCCCTCTCTCCTGCCACCAACCTTTCTCTTCCGGGATCCCTCCGATCCCCATCCCGTTTCACTTCCCCTCTCTCTTCCTCTAACCTTCCTTCTCCAAAGCCCCTTCCATATCCCCTTCCACCCCCCTCTCTCCTGCCTCCAACCTTGGTCTTCCACAGCCCTCGCCGATCCTCATCGTCATCCACATCCTCCCATCCTTCCCCATCTCACCTTCCGCCAACCTTCTTACACTTCCCCATCTCTTCTCAACCACCAATCATCGTAAGAATGAACCGTCCTCAGAACAAGCCCGTTCCACCGGCAAGCGTGGTCGGCCAGAGTCAATTGTCCGCCAGTTTTGGGAGGACATCGACACGCCCAACATTGGGCCCAAATGCATCTACTGTAATCATCGCTCAATGACCCGTCAATTCCGGGCCCCCCAGCGACTCGTCATACTCTGATATGCAAAAACGCACCCGAGGCTGTCAAGGATCAGCTACGGCGTGCAACGAACAATAAGTACTCGCGCCGTCGTCCTCCCCCTGGCCCTAGCGAAGCAAAAAGGCGGACACCGGCCACTACAGCCATGGTGGCGCCCTCGGCCAACCATGCCATTGCAAACCCCGCGACGGGTCCAGCTCAAGGCCAGATGTTGCACACCACGCAACCTACACATGCTGGTATCGCTGTCACGCCCCCCCATACAACAGGGCAGCCCAACGGTGGACCGTCGCAGCCACCTTTCCCATTTGTGAAGCATGCCGCACCGCACACCGATGGTGGTCCCCAGGAGGTCAACGGGACTATCGCAGCAACGTTGGCGCCATCGCCGCGCCATGTTGGAGCTCCGAGTACTGTGCCACCTATGACCCCGACGGTGGGCATGAATGCAGGGAATGTGGAGATTGGAGTAGTCGGGGCTAATGTGCGATCTTCGCTGTTGACGGAGCATGCATGTGGAAATGAAGGGACTCCAAGGTCGATGGGAATCGCTGGGCCGAGTGGACAGAAAGTGGGCCCCACCCTAAGTCCTGGGACGAACCTGTTGTACCCGAATGGCGGGGCGCAGCAACGGTTGTTGGCACCCACTGCCGAGTTGAATACGCACGTGGATATGCCCAAGCACGTTGCACTTACGGAGGCCGTGGTCGAGTCACTGTTTCAAGGTGCTGGACGTCCGAGGGTTGGGGCAGTGCCGACCCCTGCCGAGTTTCGAGCGGCACTGAAGGAGGCAAAGGAGTTTGCACGGATGAGGGTGAAGAGACAGAGGGACGGGGCGAGGCTGGAGATATGCCGGCTGCAGGATGCAATCATCCTACTGGCCCAGGGCAAGAATGGACCGGGACAACAGGTTGGGGCCGCGAATGGGGCTCCAGGGCATGGTGCCGCGGATGTCGCGGAAACCGACGACAGCGAGGATGAGGTGCGGGGTGGGAGGAACGGTTGAGTAGGATATGATGGGAGGATGTAAGGGGGTAGGTGGGCGGCCGTGAGATTTTTTTCGAGACAAGAAGGGGACAGGGCCGCCTGTTTGATTATTTTGGCTAAGATCTAACCGGATGTACCTCGTCATCCATGCGCATCGGGGCTCGGGACAGGATAGCTTGAGCGTACCTACTGTACTGTACCGATAGTGTACTGTACATTTTTTTTCCCGTGGTACAGTACTTTTTTCCGCCAGAGCAATTTTTTCCAAGCGGCAGAAGAATATCTTTCCCCACATTCCACTTTTACCGTACCGTACAATATCTACAAGGGGGGAAATTTGGGGTGTTTTTAATGCATGAAAAATATGGTCAGCTGTTCCCTGAGGGATGTCGTGATGGTAAAGGCTTACAATGTAAAGAAATGGCAGGAAGACGTCAAAACGCTAGAAAACTGACGGGAGGCCGGCCAACAGGCACGCTGCGTTGGACATTACTGCTGCTGCGGCATGACGCTGTGATAAGATTTCTTTGACCTTTGCGTAGGTCTCCCTTGCCCTCGTAGCGACGTTGCGTGCGACGTCGGTTAGCAACGCGTGGGCGTCCGGGTGCCATCCCCCGAGGGTAGAGATAGGGACGGGCACTAGCCTACTTCCGGCGGAAGACGCGATAAAGGACTCGTATCTTCTGTGTTTCGCCGTTCTTGCCGCGTTAAGCGAGGTGAGTGGGTTGAATGTCCTCACTCTCCTGTTCGAGGGCGCTAGGGGGTTGACGAAGGTGACATCAAAGTAGTCTGTTCTGCCCGTTCGTCCCATTGCGCGGATATCGGGTCTTGTGCGGTGGACCCCTTATCGCGGCTCGATGACTGGATGTCGCGCGGCTTTCATGAGATCGCTTGCCTATAAACGAACCTGACAGTCGTGTCTTCGCGTCCTTGCGCCCCCGTGTAGGCAGTGCAACAGATGGTCGCCGAAACAGTCGAGAGTTTCGGGGCAGTTCCGCTTGGGGCATGGTGTTTCCGGAGGAAAGAGCGGGACTTGGCAATAGTATTGGAACCATATTGAGAATTCTCTTGGTTCAATGCTAGTCATAAGGCCCGGAGATGGGGTGCAGTGCACCCAATCTTTCGCGCCGGGGAGCCCCATGGAGGCACGGAAGGCCTGCCTTCTATTGTCGCCCACATCGATCTCCTCTTGCACCCGCTCGTGGATGGCATCCGATAGTGTCTTCTGTGATGGTGTTTTGTTTGAGCAGAGGGCACTAAAGGGGATAATCCTGGACTGGGAGCAAGAGAGGGACCAAATCTGGTGCGCCTCGACGATATCTCGGTACGTTGAGAGATCCGAAATAAACACACATAGCGACCAGAAATTTTTTTTCTAGCCCCGATGATGAGTGCGTGTCAGCTTCTCAGCGCTTCTCGCAGATACAGTAGATTTTTCCCAACATTCAGAGTACAAAAAAAAGGTTTACCTACCACGTACAGAAACACTTTTTTTCCTAGCCAGCTGCGATTGTGACAACGTCTAATTTTTTTCCTGCTTCCGTACAGTAGAATTTGTTTTCCTAGAATGTCTGGGACGGTACTGTACAGTAATATTTTTTTGCGTGATACCGCACATTGTACAGAATACGAATTTTAAAAAATCCTACTGCAACAGTAGGATTAGTAGTATTATTGAAAATTCGTATTGCATTGTGCATACTGCAGTGGTAGCGGGTATACCCCCAGTCTTGGTAATGACGCAGTCGTTTCCCTTCCACGGGCGTTAGTGCACTAACTAACTGACCCTACAGTAAGGAACGAACCGGATATACCACACTAAAGACGAGAGTACGGTACTAAACTTGGTATATGTACGTGGTGCTCTTGAGCTCCACTGTGGAGTCTGGACGCTGAAAATTCCCTGCTCAGGTCCCACAAGTACAAATGGGAGGTGCATTATCACATTCTAATCGACTACACGTGCAATATGCGTACATCCCTCGTGCTTTGCGAGGGATACATTTTTTCCTGTTGAGGTAATGCATACTACTCAGGATGGCTATAGCAAGCTACTGCCTTAACTGTCCTGAATAAACATGTAAAAGCGGCAGTGTAGTTCCAGGGTGCACTATACGCCAGAACCTCTAATACGACACCCCGTGCCACATGTGTACAGTATATGACAGCACGGTGCTATACTGCACTGTACAGTGCGTCGATACACTGACAGGGACCCTGCTCTAATTCAAATCGAATTCAGTTGATCGTGAAGCGGACTCGTATGGAAAGACTCACATCGATCAGTGTTTCCGTTCTGCTACAGCGTCTGAAATCCGGAAAAAAATTAGTGCTATTGTCTTCCAGCAAGAGTACCATGTTATGATTGTTATGCTGACCTGTCAAATCTTGTTCCTTGTCCCCTTTCGAATTTTGTATCAAAAATTCAACGCTAAAAAACTTTATAAGCGGCGGCGGTTTTATGAATTTGACAGACGTCGGCTTTCAAAGAAAGCGTAGAAATAAAGGTAAGTCTCCACCGCACATTTTGTATGCAGTTTAGTTGCAGGTTCATAAAGTGTAACCTCGCCAATTTTTTTTCGAGGCAAATAGCGGATCTAGAACACATTCGATGCTTTGCATGCTTTGGTACATGTCCTTCTACTGCGGGTTGAAATCCACTTTTCCATTAAAAATTAGGACACTATCCGGCTGCAATTTTAGATTAAAATAAAACTGAAACTAGCCTTGGCCACAAGAAGAAGAAGAAGAATAATAATAATAATAATACAAGAGGAAAAGTGCGGCGGCGGCGGCGGTGCGAGACATTGCCCTTTTCAAGTAGTAAATATGGTTGGAGGAACGAATAGAAGGGCAAACTAGGCGAAACTGTTGGGCCACGGCGCATGTGATCCAGCACACGCCTTACAGTACAAAAAAAATTTTACTATACCTCTACTGTACAATACGGTAGTACTGTACACTACTTCCTAGATATTACTGAAAATCAAGGGGAAAAAAGTGATTGCTGTACAAACGGCGGCAAAATTGCGACGTTGGAAGAAAAAGTCGGCGGTTTCGAATGTGGGAATTTTTAACCGTAAAAGCAGGAAAAAAGTTGAGGCGAGCAGGAAGGGCTTCTCACTTTTCCTGCTTTTACGGTTAAAATTTGGAGGGTTTTCCAACGGCGTCAAACTAGGGCTTTACGGGGCAAATTTCGAGGATTTTCGGGCTGTGTATTCCTCGGCAAAAGGCAGCAAGCTTGAAATCGTGCCACACGCTAGTTTTTTGGGGGGTGGCGCTGAAATCTGCGTGACAGAGCGAGATTTGGCAGCACGCCTAATACCTTTTTAAGGGCCGGGTGCAGGCCAAACCTCCCCGCATCCCTCCGCTCACACATCCTCCGCCGCCGCCATCAGCGCAACCAACCACCTCAACCCTTCCCCGTCAGCATCATCTTCCCCGTCCGCATCCTCTTCACCTCTCTTGCTCGTCCAGAGCTCTTCCGCTTTCCACTCCCCCTCTCTCCTGCCACCAACCTTTCTCTTCCGGGATCCCTCCGATCCCCATCCCGTTTCACTTCCCCTCTCTCTTCCTCTAACCTTCCTTCTCCAAAGCCCCTTCCATATCCCCTTCCACCCCCCCTCTCTCCTGCCTCCAACCTTGGTCTTCCACAGCCCTCGCCGATCCTCATCGTCATCCACATCCTCCCATCCTTCCCCATCTCACCTTCCGCCAACCTTCTTACACTTCCCCATCTCTTCTCAACCACCAATCATCGTAAGAATGAATCGTCCTCAGAATAAGCCCGTTCCACCGGCAAGCGTGGTCGGCCAGAGTCAATTGTCCGCCAGTTTTGGGAGGACATCGACACGCCCAACATTGGGCCCAAATGCATCTACTGTAATCATCGCTCAATGACCCGTCAATTCCGGGCCCCCCCAGCGACTCGTCATACTCTGATATGCAAAAACGCACCCGAGGCTGTCAAGGATCAGCTACGGCGTGCAACGAACAATAAGTACTCGCGCCGTCGTCCTCCCCCTGGCCCTAGCGAAGCAAAAAGGCGGACACCGGCCACTACAGCCATGGTGGCGCCCTCGGCCAACCATGCCATTGCAAACCCCGCGACGGGTCCAGCTCAAGGCCAGATGTTGCACACCACGCAACCTACACATGCTGGTATCGCTGTCACGCCCCCCCATACAACAGGGCAGCCCAACGGTGGACCGTCGCAGCCACCTTTCCCATTTGTGAAGCATGCCGCACCGCACACCGATGGTGGTCCCCAGGAGGTCAACGGGACTATCGCAGCAACGTTGGCGCCATCGCCGCGCCATGTTGGAGCTCCGAGTACTGTGCCACCTATGACCCCGACGGTGGGCATGAATGCAGGGAATGTGGAGATTGGAGTAGTCGGGGCTAATGTGCGATCTTCGCTGTTGACGGAGCATGCATGTGGAAATGAAGGGACTCCAAGGTCGATGGGAATCGCTGGGCCGAGTGGACAGAAAGTGGGCCCCACCCTAAGTCCTGGGACGAACCTGTTGTACCCGAATGGCGGGGCGCAGCAACGGTTGTTGGCACCCACTGCCGAGTTGAATACGCACGTGGATATGCCCAAGCACGTTGCACTTACGGAGGCCGTGGTCGAGTCACTGTTTCAAGGTGCTGGACGTCCGAGGGTTGGGGCAGTGCCGACCCCTGCCGAGTTTCGAGCGGCACTGAAGGAGGCAAAGGAGTTTGCACGGATGAGGGTGAAGAGACAGAGGGACGGGGCGAGGCTGGAGATATGCCGGCTGCAGGATGCAATCATCCTACTGGCCCAGGGCAAGAATGGACCGGGACAACAGGTTGGGGCCGCGAATGGGGCTCCAGGGCATGGTGCCGCGGATGTCGCGGAAACCGACGACAGCGAGGATGAGGTGCGGGGTGGGAGGAACGGTTGAGTAGGATATGATGGGAGGATGTAAGGGGGTAGGTGGGCGGCCGTGAGATCTTTTTTCGAGACAAGAAGGGGACAGGGCCGCCTGTTTGATTATTTTGGCTAAGATCTAACCGGATGTACCTCGTCATCCATGCGCATCGGGGCTCGGGACAGGATAGCTTGAGCGTACCTACTGTACTGTACCGATAGTGTACTGTACATTTTTTTTCCCGTGGTACAGTACTTTTTTCCGCCAGAGCAATTTTTTCCAAGCGGCAGAAGAATATCTTTCCCCACATTCCACTTTTACCGTACCGTACAATATCTACAAGGGGGGAAATTTGGGGTGTTTTTAATGCATGAAAAATATGGTCAGCTGTTCCCTGAGGGATGTCGTGATGGTAAAGGCTTACAATGTAAAGAAATGGCAGGAAGACGTCAAAACGCTAGAAAACTGACGGGAGGCCGGCCAACAGGCACGCTGCGTTGGACATTACTGCTGCTGCGGCATGACGCTGTGATAAGATTTCTTTGACCTTTGCGTAGGTCTCCCTTGCCCTCGTAGCGACGTTGCGTGCGACGTCGGTTAGCAACGCGTGGGCGTCCGGGTGCCATCCCCCGAGGGTAGAGATAGGGACGGGCACTAGCCTACTTCCGGCGGAAGACGCGATAAAGGACTCGTATCTTCTGTGTTTCGCCGTTCTTGCCGCGTTAAGCGAGGTGAGTGGGTTGAATGTCCTCACTCTCCTGTTCGAGGGCGCTAGGGGGTTGACGAAGGTGACATCAAAGTAGTCTGTTCTGCCCGTTCGTCCCATTGCGCGGATATCGGGTCTTGTGCGGTGGACCCCTTATCGCGGCTCGATGACTGGATGTCGCGCGGCTTTCATGAGATCGCTTGCCTATAAACGAACCTGACAGTCGTGTCTTCGCGTCCTTGCCCCCGTGTAGGCAGTGCAACAGATGGTCGCCGAAACAGTCGAGAGTTTCGGGGCAGTTCCGCTTGGGGCATGGTGTTTCCGGAGGAAAGAGCGGGACTTGGCAATAGTATTGGAACCATATTGAGAATTCTCTTGGTTCAATGCTAGTCATAAGGCCCGGAGATGGGGTGCAGTGCACCCAATCTTTCGCGCCGGGGAGCCCCATGGAGGCACGGAAGGCCTGCCTTCTATTGTCGCCCACATCGATCTCCTCTTGCACCCGCTCGTGGATGGCATCCGATAGTGTCTTCTGTGATGGTGTTTTGTTTGAGCAGAGGGCACTAAAGGGGATAATCCTGGACTGGGAGCAAGAGAGGGACCAAATCTGGTGCGCCTCGACGATATCTCGGTACGTTGAGAGATCCGAAATAAACACACATAGCGACCAGAAATTTTTTTTCTAGCCCCGATGATGAGTGCGTGTCAGCTTCTCAGCGCTTCTCGCAGATACAGTAGATTTTTCCCAACATTCAGAGTACAAAAAAAAGGTTTACCTACCACGTACAGAAACACTTTTTTTCCTAGCCAGCTGCGATTGTGACAACGTCTAATTTTTTTCCTGCTTCCGTACAGTAGAATTTGTTTTCCTAGAATGTCTGGGACGGTACTGTACAGTAATATTTTTTTGCGTGATACCGCACATTGTACAGAATACGAATTTTAAAAAATCCTACTGCAACAGTAGGATTAGTAGTATTATTGAAAATTCGTATTGCATTGTGCATACTGCAGTGGTAGCGGGTATACCCCCAGTCTTGGTAATGACGCAGTCGTTTCCCTTCCACGGGCGTTAGTGCACTAACTAACTGACCCTACAGTAAGGAACGAACCGGATATACCACACTAAAGACGAGAGTACGGTACTAAACTTGGTATATGTACGTGGTGCTCTTGAGCTCCACTGTGGAGTCTGGACGCTGAAAATTCCCTGCTCAGGTCCCACAAGTACAAATGGGAGGTGCATTATCACATTCTAATCGACTACACGTGCAATATGCGTACATCCCTCGTGCTTTGCGAGGGATACATTTTTTTCCTGTTGAGGTAATGCATACTACTCAGGATGGCTATAGCAAGCTACTGCCTTAACTGTCCTGAATAAACATGTAAAAGCGGCAGTGTAGTTCCAGGGTGCACTATACGCCAGAACCCTCTAATACGACACCCCGTGCCACATGTGTACAGTATATGACAGCACGGTGCTATACTGCACTGTACAGTGCGTCGATACACTGACAGGGACCCTGCTCTAATTCAAATCGAATTCAGTTGATCGTGAAGCGGACTCGTATGGAAAGACTCACATCGATCAGTGTTTCCGTTCTGCTACAGCGTCTGAAATCCGGAAAAAAATTAGTGCTATTGTCTTCCAGCAAGAGTACCATGTTATGATTGTTATGCTGACCTGTCAAATCTTGTTCCTTGTCCCCTTTCGAATTTTGTATCAAAAATTCAACGCTAAAAAACTTTATAAGCGGCGGCGGTTTTATGAATTTGACAGACGTCGGCTTTCAAAGAAAGCGTAGAAATAAAGGTAAGTCTCCACCGCACATTTTGTATGCAGTTTAGTTGCAGGTTCATAAAGTGTAACCTCGCCAATTTTTTTTCGAGGCAAATAGCGGATCTAGAACACATTCGATGCTTTGCATGCTTTGGTACATGTCCTTCTACTGCGGGTTGAAATCCACTTTTCCATTAAAAATTAGGACACTATCCGGCTGCAATTTTAGATTAAAATAAAACTGAAACTAGCCTGGCCACAAGAAGAAGAAGAAGAAGAATAATAATAATAATAATACAAGAGGAAAAGTGCGGCGGCGGCGGCGGTGCGAGACATTGCCCTTTTCAAGTAGTAAATATGGTTGGAGGAACGAATAGAAGGGCAAACTAGGCGAAACTGTTGGGCCACGGCGCATGTGATCCAGCACACGCCTTACAGTACAAAAAAAATTTTACTATACCTCTACTGTACAATACGGTAGTACTGTACACTACTTCCTAGATATTACTGAAAATCAAGGGGAAAAAAGTGATTGCTGTACAAACGGCGGCAAAATTGCGACGTTGGAAGAAAAAGTCGGCGGTTTCGAATGTGGGAATTTTTAACCGTAAAAGCAGGAAAAAAGTTGAGGCGAGCAGGAAGGGCTTCTCACTTTTCCTGCTTTTACGGTTAAAATTTGGAGGGTTTTCCAACGGCGTCAAACTAGGGCTTTACGGGGCAAATTTCGAGGATTTTCGGGCTGTGTATTCCTCGGCAAAAGGCAGCAAGCTTGAAATCGTGCCACACGCTAGTTTTTTGGGGGGTGGCGCTGAAATCTGCGTGACAGAGCGAGATTTGGCAGCACGCCTAATACCTTTTTAAGGGCCGGGTGCAGGCCAAACCTCCCCGCATCCCTCCGCTCACACATCCTCCGCCGCCGCCATCAGCGCAACCAACCACCTCAACCCTTCCCCGTCAGCATCATCTTCCCCGTCCGCATCCTCTTCACCTCTCTTGCTCGTCCAGAGCTCTTCCGCTTTCCACTCCCCCTCTCTCCTGCCACCAACCTTTCTCTTCCGGGATCCCTCCGATCCCCATCCCGTTTCACTTCCCCTCTCTCTTCCTCTAACCTTCCTCTCCAAAGCCCCTTCCATATCCCCTTCCACCCCCCTCTCTCCTGCCTCCAACCTTGGTCTTCCACAGCCCTCGCCGATCCTCATCGTCATCCACATCCTCCCATCCTTCCCCATCTCACCTTCCGCCAACCTTCTTACACTTCCCCATCTCTTCTCAACCACCAATCATCGTAAGAATGAATCGTCCTCAGAACAAGCCCGTTCCACCGGCAAGCGTGGTCGGCCAGAGTCAATTGTCCGCCAGTTTTGGGAGGACATCGACACGCCCAACATTGGGCCCAAATGCATCTACTGTAATCATCGCTCAATGACCCGTCAATTCCGGGCCCCCCCAGCGACTCGTCATACTCTGATATGCAAAAACGCACCCGAGGCTGTCAAGGATCAGCTACGGCGTGCAACGAACAATAAGTACTCGCGCCGTCGTCCTCCCCCTGGCCCTAGCGAAGCAAAAAGGCGGACACCGGCCACTACAGCCATGGTGGCGCCCTCGGCCAACCATGCCATTGCAAACCCCGCGACGGGTCCAGCTCAAGGCCAGATGTTGCACACCACGCAACCTACACATGCTGGTATCGCTGTCACGCCCCCCCATACAACAGGGCAGCCCAACGGTGGACCGTCGCAGCCACCTTTCCCATTTGTGAAGCATGCCGCACCGCACACCGATGGTGGTCCCCAGGAGGTCAACGGGACTATCGCAGCAACGTTGGCGCCATCGCCGCGCCATGTTGGAGCTCCGAGTACTGTGCCACCTATGACCCCGACGGTGGGCATGAATGCAGGGAATGTGGAGATTGGAGTAGTCGGGGCTAATGTGCGATCTTCGCTGTTGACGGAGCATGCATGTGGAAATGAAGGGACTCCAAGGTCGATGGGAATCGCTGGGCCGAGTGGACAGAAAGTGGGCCCCACCCTAAGTCCTGGGACGAACCTGTTGTACCCGAATGGCGGGGCGCAGCAACGGTTGTTGGCACCCACTGCCGAGTTGAATACGCACGTGGATATGCCCAAGCACGTTGCACTTACGGAGGCCGTGGTCGAGTCACTGTTTCAAGGTGCTGGACGTCCGAGGGTTGGGGCAGTGCCGACCCCTGCCGAGTTTCGAGCGGCACTGAAGGAGGCAAAGGAGTTTGCACGGATGAGGGTGAAGAGACAGAGGGACGGGGCGAGGCTGGAGATATGCCGGCTGCAGGATGCAATCATCCTACTGGCCCAGGGCAAGAATGGACCGGGACAACAGGTTGGGGCCGCGAATGGGGCTCCAGGGCATGGTGCCGCGGATGTCGCGGAAACCGACGACAGCGAGGATGAGGTGCGGGGTGGGAGGAACGGTTGAGTAGGATATGATGGGAGGATGTAAGGGGGTAGGTGGGCGGCCGTGAGATCTTTTTTCGAGACAAGAAGGGGACAGGGCCGCCTGTTTGATTATTTTGGCTAAGATCTAACCGGATGTACCTCGTCATCCATGCGCATCGGGGCTCGGGACAGGATAGCTTTGAGCGTGGATGACCAAAGGATGCAAACTCAGTCGCTGGTAGATAAGGCGGCGGATAACACCAAGTGTCATAGGCTGCACAAGCTTTGCGCTCGCTAGGCGTTCTACCAGCTACCAGTGATGTAATCGATACCCTTTCGATAACATCCCCAACAGGCCCCCGATGAAACAACTCTAGTGTGACGTACTCCGACCGTGTCCGCTAACTAAAAACTATCTGATAGCCTAGTCAGCAAGCAGTGTGTTTCTGTTATAATTACTGACCCCCCCTGTGTTCCCCCTTTCTGATTTTTAATAGGGGGAAAAGGTGACCTTTTATTCAAATGCATAATGAGGGGACCGAGCGGTCCCAGCTGGACCTAGTGGGGCTCAATAGCGCTGAATTGACGCTGGTTGATCATAACGGCAGTGTAGCGTTGCACGAAGGCAGACAACGTGGTGCGATGTGCCCAAAACTCAGTGAATGCGGGCTTGCCTCGTCTAGCGGCGAAACAAGTTGCGATGTCTTGGAGGAGTTGAAGGCCGGTGATGTCAATCTGGCCGTAAACATCGAAGGCCAGGGGGCGCAAGTCGATGCCTTCAGACCGGCATGGGGGGCCATAATAATTGTGCTTCTTGAGGGTTGCCCGCTCGAGCGCGGATGCACAGCCGTCGGCGAGGTTGCGGTAGGGACGAGAGTGGGGGCTGACGATGGTGACGTCGATGCCTTGAGGGGAGGGACCAAAGAGTGGATCGTCAATGACCAGGTCGAGCTTCCGTTGTTCGGCCGGGCTTTTGTGGAGGTCAGCCGCCAGGGGTCGTTCACGCGAGACGGACAGGGCGATAGCAGGGTGGGTTAGGTGACGGAAGAGATGATCGCGTAGGCGCTTATGTCGTCTCACCGCGCCCACTGCGCCCTTGCAGACGGATGCGTGGTGACCGGGAGCGTCCAGTATGGGGATGGGCTGGTCTGAACTTGTCGAGCACATCGGACAGAGACGAGAGCCATCGAAGAGGGGGTTACCGAGGCGGACATCAACCATAGTGCACCAGACTTCTGCCTCGACGTAGATGTCGTTGCTGGAGAGCGGCAGGGTGTAGAATGGGCGGAAGCAGCAGTGGATGCGACGGCCGCCAGGCGGGCACGGTGATGGGGGGTGGAGGGGGTTTGATTTTGAAGATGGCGGAGAGTGTCAGTATGAAGGTGTGTGGTGATTTCGTCCTGTAGCTGCCAGGGGTGGGAGTCGACCGGTCTGGGCGTACGAGAGATGAGGTTCTCGAGTCGGAGATCCGGGAGGAGGTCGAGGGCGGTGGCAAGGGGGTCAAAGGCGGGAGCGAGAGGCGGGCGGGGTAGAGTCGGGTAGGGCCGGGAACTTGTTGGATGAGTGCGGAGTTAGTAAGGAGAGAAACGGTGTAGGCATTAATGTGAACGCCATGGGTCTGAGTAAGCCCAAGTCCGCCGGAGCGAAAAGGGAGTGTGGCTTGGGTCCAGCCTGTTTTTGTTTGGCGGCAATGTATGCTTTCGAATACCCTTCGCATTCCCTCATCAAAGGACTTGGCAAGGGCAGCGGTTAAATGCGGCGGGGTACTGCGGAAAAGATACATGAGCCGACATGACGAAGCGCAAAATCGTAGGATGTGAAACGCAAGATGGGGGTCATTCAACACGACGAGGGACG
Organism: Kappaphycus alvarezii; assembly: GCA_002205965.3. Classification (NCBI taxonomy): domain Eukaryota; phylum Rhodophyta; class Florideophyceae; order Gigartinales; family Solieriaceae; genus Kappaphycus; species Kappaphycus alvarezii. The sequence goes on from NADL03000246.1 coordinate 46,601, forward strand.
CCCAGAAGGTGCGGATGTTGGCAAGTGTTTCGTCCCAGAGACGATAACATCCGGCTTGGAGCCCAACTGGGCTACCAAGTACTCTGACGATATCTACGCTTTGGTACAAATTTACTGGATACCAACCCACATATCCACCACAGTAAATTAACCCCCCATTTACACAGTACTCTGATGGCCTCCGCGGTGCTAAACTCGCACGGCAAAGCGGCCGCATTGAGGAGTTCCGAGGGTGGGGGGTCGGCCACCTAGCGGTAGTCTTGTGGGGGGAGAGGTTGACGTGAAAACCGGACTCCCGTCCGCGTGCGGTTAGAAAACCGAGCACCGAGCTTGCAATTTCCAGAGGCACGATGAGGTTACCATCGTCAGCGTACCAAACATTGAGGGGAGGCTGGGAAATATTTTGGAGGTCGAGGAGCAGGGGTTGCAAGGCGAGGGCGAAAGGGAGCATACCCAGGGGTCACCCTGCTGGGTACCTGTGCGGCTGCGGATGATGTGGCGGCCAAACATAAGTCGCGAGTCAGGGCCGTACAGGAAGTGCACAAAGGGGAAGCCTCGGCAGCCTTGCGATTGTTTCGGCGAGGATGATGCGACGTTCAATTGAGTTGAAAGCGTTTTGGGCATCCACCTGGATGAGGACGTGGGGAGTGGGGGCGGGCGTGAGCTGGCGGATTTGCTGACGAACGGCGTGGGCGATCACTGTGGTGGCTGAGGGCACACCCACTGCGAGTTGGAGCGGACGGAGGTAGGCAGACAGAGCCACGTTTTGTCGCGCACGTTTCATGATGAGGCGTCCGACGAGACGCTGGATGACTAGGCCAACGGCGATTGGGCGTAAGGTGCGACCTAGTGGGTCTTTGGGAAGACCCACAAGTGACGCTCCGGCGAAGTATTCCGCGAGGTCGGAGGGCGCGTCGCCGTCCACGAGGCAATTCAAAAGTTTCGTTAGCCAGTCTAGAGCGCTGATAGACGGTTCAGCACCACCCGGAGCGTGGGAGACCGGACGCAGGATGGCGGGGCGGAGGCCGTCGGGTCCGGGGCTGGAGTGATGAGGAAGTCGACGGAGTTTGCGGCGTACTTCAGCAGCCGTGAATTTGAAGGCCCGAGGAAGGTGGGATCTGGGAGCAGCTTCGAACGGGAGCACAGGTTCTGGGTGGAGGGCGATGAGTTTCGAAGCGTTGGCAGATGTGGGGACGACAGGTGGTACAGAGCTAAGTAGGGCCTGAGCAGCTTTCCGGGGAGAACCATTGAGCAGGGCGCGTCTGCGGCGGGCGGCCGGGGTCCCCGGTGGGGGGGTTATGGTTTTGAATTGCAGCAAATGCATCCGTTGCTTCCTCAAGTAATTGGCGCCACTGGCCAGTGCGTGCGAGGAGGATCCGTCGCTTGATGGAGGCGAAAGCACTAGGGCGGTGGAGGTTCCGCGGTTCACCTGGGCCATTCTTGCGAAGAACTAGTTTGGGAAGGGCGAGCAGGCGGTGTAAGCATTCTCGACGCACGGAACATGCTCGTGATTCGACGTAGCGGCGACAGAGCTGGGCTAGAAGGTCATGAAAAGGCACCCGCAAAGAGTTAGGGTGGAAAGGCAAGGTTGGCACAGGGAGGGAGAAGATAATAGAAGGGGGAGGGCAATGTTGGGGTTGTGTGGGTGGGGTCCCCTCATTAGTTGGCTGGGGAGGCGGCGGCTGAGGTGGCCTCAGGGGAAGCGGATGTTGGGCCGTTGGGGCGAAGTCGCTTTGCGGCCGATTCATCTGAAGCGTGCGCAGGTGGAGGGGGTTCCACCGGAGGAAATTGGCGGTGGATGTCGGAATCGAGGATTCGAGAACCTCAACAAAGTACCGCCTCGTCTTTCACAGACAGGAAGGGTCCTGCAGGCGGTCGGCTTCGGCCCGGAGGTGGGGGAGGAGTGATCGGGCATCACCATCCGAAGTGCAGTGGGCGGCAATGGGGGCAGGTGCGGAGACGGCAATTGGAGGGGGTGTGGCAGGGCAGTGTTGGTGGAAGGCGTCGTAGGCAGTTTGTGTGTGTATGAGGGTATCCGCGGGTGCACACACGAAGGAGGTGGGGGGGTTGGCTGTGGGAACCACTGTCACGGATCCCGGGAAGCCTCCAGCCGTGAGGGCTGAGAGGGGTAAATCGTCGGGAGAAGAGATACTTAGAACCAACTACCCCAAGAAGGAGGTGTTGCGAGCGACAAAAGTGCTACTGTGGTATAATTGAACGAACAAAAAGGAGTGTATATGGAAAAGAGTTGAGAGGGCTACAAGTAAGTATGGAAGGGGCAGGGTCTACCACCTATGCTCAATGACTAGCGTAAAGTAAATTCTTCTTGTGTCTGAAGTTGACTCTCAACTTCCTAACTATTTGGGACTTGACTTGAAGTTGTATGCCAACTTGCTTGACTTCTCCATGAGGAAGCAGTTTACTCAGCTTATATAGACTTTTGGCTACCCCTAAAGTCCGAACAAAACTACAGAAGGTACCAGGAAATGCATAGAAACAATTTGTGTAGATGATATACTCTAAACAAAAGATACTTAAGAAACTAACCATCAATGAGGTCCTCTTCTTTCCCATTCTCTAAATCAGATCCAAACAACTCCTCCAAAATATCCATGCTGTCCAAGCAGTCCCCACAAATATCTGCGAACGGCTCATAGCTCTCTATTTCCTCCTGGGAGATATCTACACTACTAAAGATATCTCTATCCGGTTCCTGCGTCTGCACCACTTGTTCCATACTCTCCAGTCCAGCCCCACCAGTCCAACACTTTCCATGCCCCCTGTTCTCTCATCCACATCGTCCTCGTCCTCATTATCCTCCTCTTCCTCCTCTTCCTCCTCTTTCTCCTCTTCTCTCTCTTCTCCTCTTCCTCGTCTTCATCCTCTTCTTCCTCCCCATCCTCCCCATCCTCCCCGTTATTAACTTCGTAGACAAATTCAGGGGCTAACAACTCCTCGAAGGACTCCCCAGCTCCCTCCTCGATGTCCCACTCCCGCCCCTTACCTACCTCCTCCGCCTGATCCTCAATAAAAAGGCGACGCACGAATTCGATAACCTTCTTTTTGGTTTGCTGGCGCAGGTAGTCCTCGCGTTCAGTAGGTCCGAAAGAGAGTAGGGGAATAGAGTTTAGGGAGCGGGGATGGCGATTTTGGGAAATGACTTTCGAGGGGCGTAGATGTGCCATTTTGGAAGGCTTTGGGGAATGGGAGGCAATGGAGGGCGTTTTGGGTGTGTTGGGGGAGAGGAGTGATAAGTAAAATGATCGGAAACGTTTGGAACTTGGAATAAAGGGGTTTAAATAGGCTCCCGGAGCAGTTTCTATACATTAGGAATAGGTAAAATAAATCTGCAAGGGATTTTGCAGTAGTACATTTGCGCCCTTTTTCTCAAAAAAGCGAATTTGGCAGAGGAGGAAAGCTAAAAGGGAAATAGAACTTAATTCGGGGTCGATTCAGAGGGGTAGATACGGTAAAAAAATATCTAGATAAAATGGAAGTAAATTTGGAGAGAACTGCGGTAATGATAAGCGAGGCTCAGGGAGGGCGAGGAAGGACCCGAACTATAAGCAAATTTGGACAAGGAGAGTTAGTACAGTAAACTAAAGGTATGTATATGACGGCGACAAAGAAATCCGTTCCTATCAGCGCGCTCCTAACAAGGGCCTCCCGGAGGGAAGTGCGTTGCGTAGGGGACGGGTTTCGCGGGGGTGCAGACCTGGACGAACTGTTTTGGGCCGTTGTTCACGGGACGTGCGCCGATGCAGTTAATGCTTCTCTGGAGGGAGGGATGAATGGTCGGTGGTTCGGTGGGCGGAGCAGCGGTGCGGCGCCCGAGTATCGGTAGGCGGGTGGGAGGTTTCGACGGGGCGGCCCGAGCAGCATTGAGGTACGGCGTTGCTTGAGCGGTAGTGGTGGGGGTGAGATCCGGGTTGTCGTCGGCCGTGGCGACGAGGGCCAGGAACTTTGCGACGTTATTGGCGGCTGGGGTGCTGCGGAGAACGCCGGAGGCGGAGGCCAAGGCCATGTCGTTATGCATGGTGGCTAGCAGGATATCCGGGGTTGGGGAGGGCGAGGTACGTCACCTTGGACAGGGGAGCGATGAGGTGGGCGATGAGGTCGAGCGAAGTGTGTGCGGCCTGACGCATTGCACGGGCCTTCTGGTCGGAGGAGCGGGGTCCTGCGCGAGAGACGGTCTAATCCGGCGCGGCAGTGCACATGTTGAGGGAAAGGGAACGAGGAGATGCGAAAAAAGGTTGGAAAGGCTTTCGAATTCAGACAAGGAGGGTTACAAGCTTCGAAGTTCAGCGAAGGAGGGTTTTCGCGGTGTTTTAATGGTACGTTTTATTTCGTTTGAAAGTTAAGATTGATGGAGGAACAGTCCCATGTATAACTTGGAATACTATCCATGCCTTGCAGTCGTAGAATCCGAGGTATAATACTAGAGGGAGCAGCTCCGTGGAATGATTTGGAATAGGGATAGGAAAAAACTTTTGGGTGCGTGATATCATCAAGAATGGCGAAAGAAAGAAAATTATTACAGTCCTGGCTGAGCTTGCATGCTGTGCTGGCTGAATTGGCATGCCGCGCTGGTTGCGTTGGCATGCCGCGCTGGTCGCGCTGGAACTAAGTTACAGTATTTAATTTCACGTATTTTTAGAGTGATCCTGTGCACAGCCCAGTAGCGGTGCTGTGCTGCCATACGTACTGCCCAGGCGCAACAGATTTCGGGTGTTTGAAACTATACATAAGGAGATAAGAGTGGATGCCAGGGGGCACCGGTCATGTGACTGACGAAGGATAATTTTAGTGATCTAGATATTGCTGCTGCTGGGGACCACTCGAAGAAATGTTTGTGGCTGCATTTGAGGTATGGATATTTTGGAGGAATTGTTTCGCTCTGGTCCCGAGGACTAAGATTCGGACAATTAAATCTAGATATTTATCCTGATGGTATCCGTTGTTCGTCCTTCTCGTTCACAGAATTCCACTTGATGCATTTTGCGGGAAGCAGTATGTTTGTTTGAGACTTTAGGTTTATCTAGAACGCGTATATGAACTGATTAAGCTACTTCCTGTTGTTGAGGTTAAGCAAGTTGGCAGACAACCTCAAGTCAAGTCCCGAGTAGGTAGGAAGCTGGGAAGCAACTTCAGACCTGAGAAAACGTTTTCATATGCTGTTCCCAGAGCAGCAGTGGTAGACATTATTTCTTTTAAACCAGCTTGTAGCCCTATCTCTCGTCATTATTAGCCACTTTGTTCTGTTTGCTCAAATTTACTACGGTAGCATTTCTGTGGCTTGCAACACCTCTTTCTTGGTTCAATTGGTTCTAAGTTTCTCTTCTCCCGACGATTTACCCCTATCATTTGGCAATTTCGTCACAAAGTATCAGTAGTAGACTTTTTTTTACTAGCTTGTAGCCCTCTTTGTCGTCGTTAACAGCCACTTTTTTCTGTTTGCTCAACTTTACCATAGTAGCATTTTCGTGTCTTACAGCACCTCCGTCTTGGGGTAACTGGTTCTCATTATCTATTCATCCGACTATATCCCTATCAGTATGAATGTCTCACCAATTAATACATTAACTTGTGCTCTTATGATCGCAAGGTATGGCCCTTATTCTAAGTCATGGCATGAAATTTTTCCTAGTCACGACTAGCCTCGGTGTTTTGGTTCTACATTGCTGACAGGGCTCCCAGCAAAGATTTAGTTGCCGTTCCATATCATACCATTTTTCACGGTGGTTTTTTCGCCACCACCTCCACACACATAAGTTACCAGATGTTTCACCATAGTTTCCACTCGCAGTAAAATAACCCAAATATCACCCCAAATATAACCCAAAAGTTCACGTCTTCTACATGATACTCTATTTTAGCAGTATCTTCTGGTATATTATAGTTTTTTTGATATGTTTCAAACTGTATTACCAATAATTTGATCTTCATTGCCTTTACTGGTAATTTTTTTGATACATACATGACTTTATCACTACAGAAAGGGTGTAAATAGTTCCAACGGAAATGGGAACCACTAACTACGCGAGGTAAGAATCGTTACGAGCAATTAAAGGGCTACAACAGACGCTAACTTTCAATGGAGAGAAGTGGGCGTGAAATCTGAGTAACTGCTCTAGCAACCGACTCAAAAGAGCAGGCTCCACCACCTTTGCTCTCTGGCGGGTAATTAAAATGATTCACGTTTCTGAATTTAACTCTCAACTTCCTACCTATTTGGGAATAGACTCTAGGACTGCACTTGACTTTTTCTGCGAACTTTTTGCGGGGCTTTGATTAACTCGGCTAGAACTATCTGACCGGATCTCTTCTGAAGATAACTTCTTGGTAGTAAAATTAACACTGACTCTATCTTCTCAAAAACTAAGAACTGGCCATTTCGGCAGTACCCAATGTTAGAACTTTACTCTAGGTCAAACAAGCCTTTCTGTTGTTTGTGTAAATGCTCTGATTGAGAGTACTTCTCTGCTCTGGGCGATATTCCTGAAATGACTCTATGCCAATTAAGGCCACCCTTATTCCTTTCGAACCTTAAGTAGGTGGATTTGTTCTCTTATATACTCTTTCAGAAACCAGTTTTGGAAGAATAAATCAGGTGCCAAAAGTTTGGTCTTATCTGAGTAGAAACTGAATTTTAGGCTCATAAGTAACAGCTTTTTGCTACCATCAAAACACAGAAAAACACACAAATAACACTTGGGGCTTAAAAATAAAGCATATAGCCATGAAATAAAATATATCTGACAGTATTAATATAGCAAAAGTACGCGTGATTGTCATACAAACGTAAATAAAACGGAAGGCGGAAATTCTAGTATACATTAGTATACAAGTGGACTGGGAATCTTCCAGATCGTCTGTTACAACAATTGAACCTTCCTTATTCCTTCTTAAACATATACAGTACCGATGTATCGTATTTACTGTACTGTACTATGCCATCATGACATGGTAATGTACTGTGCTGTCGAATAGTTGACACCTCTGACTTCAAGTCGAGAAATTGGCTATTAAGCTCCCTTTTATAGTGATTTTTGGGCGATAGATCAGCTGTTGCACAGATCTCTACCAAAAGAAGATTTTTAAAAAGTCCACGTCGTCAATTGGCACAGCCACTCAATTAAAAAATGTGGGCAGAAAACTGTCGTAATTCTCCACATCAATAAAAAAACGAAATTTACCTATTTGAATCTCCCATGATTCTTTATGTAAGCCAAGGTCTAAGCAGGAACTCAATACAAATTATAGTACATCCGTCATATTTTCCAACCTATCAACCAAATGTTGAACAGACTCGAAGGGATAAAATAAAAAAGTCCGTGCTCGTGTTATTTTATGATCTCCGGGATAGTCGCCGAAGAAATAAACTCCTCGAACAGTTCACTGACATGCCCAGGTACCAAGGGGTAAATCGCGGTTGCAAATCGTAGAGTTGCCGGTTTTAGTGTTTGAGATTGTTATTTTTGTTTAAATCGGTAGCACCTTCTACTCCACTAGGAGAAGATTTTTATCTTTTTATAGGATACTATTCATAGAAGAGATACTTTAAAATTGGTCTCCACAATTTACTGACTTATACTGGCCTTATTCTCTACAACATTCATTCAGAATAGGTCTTGTGCCTCACAGCTAGATAGTCGCATTTAATTGGATATATACAATTTGCAATTTTAGTCAGAGCTATGTATAATCCAGGCGAACGCATACCTGAAAATATTTTAACATACTTTAACAAGTAGTTTCAGTCATTTATATTTTTTCAGAAATTTGACCTTGTTTCCTGACCTTTTTGGTAGCTGCTTTTCCTTTTATAGCTGTTCAAATATTCGTACAGTATTCTGTGAGAAATGGTTTAAACTTATTCGTGCTTCTGAGCAATTCCCATCGATCAGCCATTAAAGATATCATTTTTGTATTCCGTTTGATTCAGTTCTCCATTCCACTTAACTTAAAACCTAGTTTGAAAAGTCTATATTTGGATAAGATGTTATTAATATTTACAATCCTTCAATATCGCCTTACTGCAAAGCTTTATTGCTTTCCAAGGCTTGAATTAAGTTAAAAACTGAGAATACTAACCTTATGTTCCTTCTGTCTAGAGAAATAACCAGTCCACTCTTTCAAATCAAATGTCTCAACCACCAGCTTACCAATGAATATGCACCTATGTATCCAATACGTGCTGGTGGATAGTATTTTGGAGGTGTAGCAGATTTTTGTACGGGGTTCGATAATTAATGATGGAAATAAATAGTCATGAATTCGGAGGCAGTGTTATACATACCTTTTCTTATTAGAACTATACCAAGCTTACAAAAATCAAGAAAACTGGAAAGTTAGCAAATTTAAAGTAATTGCAAAGTGCAAAATACGCATGAGACCTGCTGGTGCTGTTTCCAGAACTCCTAATGGGATAGCTACTATTTGGCCAGTATATATATTTTTGAAATTGATGAAGTCATATCTGAACAATTAATTCAGTATCTTGTGATTCATTAGAGAGCTCAATTTGTATAATAAATTAACTGTCTTTTGTTGAACGTAAATTGCAGTTTACAAAGGGGTTTAGCGAGGTATATTTATATTGAAAATCGAAACCCTTTAATTATATTATCAATTTGAATTTTATATCTATTTAAGTCTTCGTTATCTGGAGAAAAATTTAACATTTTTAGCTACACTGTAATCAAGTGAAATATTTGCTATACAACTCTTCCGACAGGTAGTTTTTCGTCTGATGGTTTTTTAATTTTTCGGTTGGGAGGTACATTTTGATGCTCGTAGGCCAGATTGCATTTTACGCTTGCCGCAAATGTAACCAGAGAACACAAGGATGTCACATTTTGTTACAGATAGACATTAATCTTTCAGTACTCGGAGGGAAAGACCCTCTTAGAAGATTAGAATAATAATCCATACAGTACTGAGAGAGAGAGATTTTTATTGAAAGAATAGCGTATGAATGTAACAGCACTTGATTGTAAAGATTCTTGCAGTTACTTGAAAGCGCAGCGCACTACTGAACCAGATTAAAATTCAGCACATGCATGCTGATGTACAAGTTAAATGCGTACCGTCCGCCATATCTGTTCCTGTAAATTAATTTCTTGTTTTCTCCACTTTCGATTTTTTTATTCTGAGCATCGTCAGTAAAAAGAAAAGCGCATTTGTGGAATGTAAAAGGAGGCATACGTTTAGAGAAAGACCCAATTAGCACGGGAATGTATCTTAAAATAACTTCGATCCGAAATATACCAAAAACTAGAGCCTTTTGATTTAAGCGACATGTTTTGCAGTTGGCATATTCTATCTCGAAGTCACCTTGGTTAACCAACTCGTCCTGCTTTCACTCTTTTATTCGGAGTTTTAACCCTTTTAATGGTCCTAATGGCTTCATTACAGACAAGAAGAAGGAATACCAATACTTTATTATTGCATCAACCCATTGCACCTTCTGTTTTGAGACTGATGCCCTGATGATTGGTAAAACAACCCTGGCGGGTATCAATAGGATCGGTTCCCTGTCACCTGTGGGGCATCCCTCATGAACGCCAAAGAATGCCAAATTTTATAATGTGATATAGAGCTACGGCAGAACATAGCAGGCAAAGTACCAAAATATGATTTCTCACCATTATATTACCATCTATCCAGACTGATAACGGTAATAAAATCGATAGTTTTGAAATATACATATGCAATATCGATTCCATCCGCTGCTTCGTCCCCATCAGGTGGGGATGAAAAAAGTTTTGCGGAGCCGATTTACCCCTCTCATCAGGGACTTAGCAACATATTGATAGGAAAAAAACGACTGAGAACAAATTTGCCAGCTGTGACACTCTAGAAATTTTCTAGCTTAAAGCACTGAGCTTTCTTACGCAATAAAGATTCTAACATGTTACAGGTCGAGAATGAGAAGACATGAACAAGGAAAGTGAATGAATGTGCTATGAGCGAGCTGAGAAGGGTGGGCTTTTCTTCTTAGAGTCAGTGAATATCTTAAATGATACATTTCTGAGGTCAGAAATTTATTTTCACCTTTTCACTATTTGTTTCTGCATCAAAATGTTTCACCCAATCGGCTTGATCTCTCTTCAAGAAATCAGGTTTCCCAGGATACAAAAACCTCAGGGCCAACTCTAAATTTTCAAATACACATAGTAAATATCAGAACAGACTGCTCAAACTGTAATCAAGGGAACCTTGTTGGCCAGGAAGACGATTTGTTAGATGAAATCAGAACAATTTACTGTCTCCACCCCTAACGATCTCCTTTATTGATAGAGGAGCCGAATAACTCCTTAAATATCCATGATTTCAATATTATCCGTAATGAAACCTTCAATAGGCTCAAATTGTAGAAAGCTCCCTCGGAAATATTGCAGTCCGCCAACCTATCTTCACGAACATCAACATTAGCTCAGTTTCCCAACAAAGAGTCTAAGGTTACGATCAAAATCTTAATGTTCGCCTCGTCCTGGACTGCAACTTCCCCACTCTTCCGCAGTAACGGCTCTTATGGGTCTACTTATTCTTCCTCATATTCGAGTCCCGTGAAACGCACCTCCACCCCCTCCGTCTTCCCTACTTTTCTCTGCTTCCTCTACTTCATTCCTAGATTGGTAGCCAACCCACTCATTCATGAGTTCATAGTCAGTACTTCCGCCATATTCCCTTTTTGGCGTATCAGGTCTCAAAGCTAGGCCTGAGACTCGATCCGGGCCTTCAGATTATTTCTGATGGTTAGAAAAGGGTGACAGTGGGCCATTTTGATAAGATAAACATGTGTACTGGTGAGCTGATTTTGTGAGTTTTACTAGTGTCTATACGACCATGCTTTGTCGTCATATGAGGACAGTTTCCGTTACATTTTGGAACAGTAAAGGGTTTTAAAGCCTGGAATATTTACTGGAAAAAAGGGTTTTCATGTTAAGTTACAGTACAGTAATTTTTACTGTACGTGCGCCCTCGTTTCTGAAAACCCCCACGATAATACGAACTATTTTCCTTCCAAAATGTAGTCGTTTTCACAATTTCTTGCGAAGAGGCGAAGCTGGTGAGGGAAAATCGCTGTAGGCTTAACCGAGGTCAACAATCTTGAAAAGTTTGTTTTGATCGTCCATCTACACTCATGAACTAATGCGGAGGGACAAGAAATGCGCTGAGGTGAAAAAGAATTGTATTGAAAAAGAAGGGCTAAAAGTTGTCCTCATATGAGGACAACCATCCAATAGACACTAGGGGTAAGACTTCAAACTATGTTGCTCTAGCCCTTTCAATAGAAACTAGTCATCGATAAATATCAAGAATTTTGGCAGAAGTGTAAAATATACGAGGCGGTGCTACGGCTTCAAACTTTTGTATTAATTACGGGGCAAAACAAAAAATGTACCTTAGCAAATATAGCAACTGATTTCAAGGTATGATGTAAGTCACAAGTCGAAATGTTTTCTTCAAAAAGGAGTACCAAATCTTCAAAAATGAAATACAAACTGTGAATGTGAGGTAAATTTGGATTAATGATATAAAATGAGTTTTGAAATTGATTTTCGTGGAAGAAAAAGTGGTATGATTGGTTCCAAATGGAGACGTGAAAGCGTTGCTCTCAGGATGAAGAAAAAGTTATTTTGCAGAATAGACCGAACTTTTACCATCAAATCCAAAGACACCTTGAGCACCCGCAGAGTCTGGTCCTTTCATGCATAGTTTTGAGGAGAGGACTATCCGTTCAGCTATTTATGTTACAGCAAACATCTATTAAAGAAAAAGATTACAGTTTCATTAAATAAAAAAATGAATGATGAGCTACCCTCTCGATCTCAAAAGGAGGAAAGATTCTA